>APFE030832603.1:30320-59605 GCA_000404065.3 Pinus taeda
ATATTTGTATACTTCTATTTTAAACTGAAACAAAAGGAATGGATTGATTGCACTAGTCATCCTTCTATAACTTTCCAACATATGCTGGAGTAAACAGATTGTAATTTGGGTAATTTTTCTAATTGCAAACGGAACATACTTGTGTATTGGAAGGGTGGTTACGAGGTCCCTAGAAGTGGAGTAAACAGATTGTAATTTGGGTAATTTTTCTAATTGCAAACAGGAACATACTTGTGTATTGGCAGGATGGTTATGAGGTCCCTAGAAGTGATGAATTTGAATTTTTCTTGGTTTTATATATAATATTAGGTTTTTTCTCATGCTTTGTGTGAATGGCACGGGTGAATTTTATCTTACGCCCACTAGGTTATCGATATGTAATTTCGGTAATTTTGATTTCAAAAGATATTTTAAAGAAATGCAATGATTTCATTTGTGTATTCAATAAACACAAGATTTTATAATTGAGTAAAATATTTGCCATGCCTGGTGAGATATTCGCCAAAAAATTATATATACATATCATATTATTGATAAAAAGTTAAAAACGCCTTCCATTTTTCCTATATACCATGGAGATTCACCCATTTATTATACATGTAAATTTAGGGGGGGTTCTTAAAATTTTCCCTGCCTATACCCTATTTTTCCATTATCCACCTTTCCCACACTTTATTTTTCCATCTGTACCTTCCTATAACTTTTAGCCTATTTCTTGTAGTAAACTAGGACTCATGTTGTACTATAGGAAACCCTGTAGCAACCTTGTTTTATCCATATCTCCCAAACAGTAGAATGGATTGAAATGAACTTTTTTTAGAATGTTTCTATGATGTTTATTCACCTGCCCATAAACAAAATTTGGTCAATGAATGCATGAATCTCTAGAAAAAATAAAAATGAATAAAGTTGATGGAGACCAATTTCTTGGAAACCGTGCACTATAGTTTGTTGAAATTACTTGGGCATGTTACCATCATCCATATGCATCTCTCCATGAAACAGATTTGTAAATGGATCCATGAATATCAAGAAAATTAAAAAATGGTTGTAGGTGATGGAGGCCGATTTCTCGAAAACCGTGTGCTTGAATTTGTTGAAATCACTTAAGCATGTTACTATTAGCACTCCAGGAAACTCTGCTAGGTTGTAGCTCGGAGATGCCTGGTAACATATAAATCTTCAATATCGTTCTCTGAACTATTGTAATGGATTGGGGTTTGGATCAAGTGAGATGATTGTTTCAACTCTGTTTTCATTCAAGACATGCATGAACACCCTCAGCTTGACAACACTTTCGACCACTAATGCTCAATAGTTTATATATTCAATGAATAGGTGGAGAATCCTGACTGTACCAACAGATACATACATAAACACATATGAATGGGTAGCTACAGAAAGTAAATGAAGCTTACAAATCTAATTTATTAACGCAGAGATAATATGACAGTTATCTGGCATTAGACACAGAAGCAAACATGAATAGCCTATTCAAGTTCAAGCTTAGAACAAAGGAGAAGATGGAAATTGAACAAGAAACAACGAAAGAAACTTGTATTACTAGAACGAAGATGAGATGCTAGGAGGAATAGAGTATCCACAGTCTCCAAAAGTTGAAACACTATTACTTCGAACTTTCAGCCATTTATAGGCTTTTTACAATATTCTCAAACTCTCTAACGCTCGAGATGTCTTCATCTACCCCCTCTGTCTTCTAACTACTTGATTCCATAACTAGACAAACATGAGCTCAGAGAGCTCTGTTTCTAATAAACACGGTAATAAATTTCTGGTAATTTCATCATGCTGGTAGGTGGTCCACTCGTGCCACCAATGTTCCATGATCATTTTTGTTCATTCGGCTGCATTGTGTTGTTGTTTTTCCCCTTTTGAGCGTGCATTCTGTTATTTCAGTTCAACTGTCTGACTATCAAAAACACTGACAAATCCAACAAATTTCCTCCCCGGGTGACTGGTGGGAAGTGAGGTACGTGGGCATGTGGGCCGCTGGATGGTGTGGATCGACAGTCAGGATGTTGGTTAGGTGGCAGAGGATGAACTCTGGTGATCGTGAATGAGGGTTGTTGGATTGAGAGGAATGGGCGAAGGAGATTAATCGCTGGAGGCTTGAAGTCATGGAGAGAGCATAATAAGTGTGAACTGTTAGATCTTATATGGGTATATCAAACGGCTATTGGGAGGAGGAGGTGCTCGAAGGATAACACCTGGGAGTGGTTTACTCAAGTGGAAATGGTTTATATCAGGCGGTCATTAAGTGGTAATTGGTAAAAGTCGGAGCCCACCTGATTCCATTCATCGAGCTCCATGTAGCAACAGAGGAGAGAGAGGAAACCACTTTATCAGGCAGGTATCCCTCTCTCTTGTTTCCTGAGCGATATGCACAATCTCCGTTAAATCTGGTGGAAATGATCTAACGGTGGTGATTGGTCAAAGCAGGTGAGCATATAATGTTGGTTGACTGAAGTGTGGATTGCCAAATCAGTGGGAAGTTCAACGGAAGGGGACATGAAGGTGTGGGAACCTCTCCACGATAGTAGAATAGACCATTTCCCTCCTTTAGTCTTCAAAATAGTGGCACTCCACCTTAGGGCTAACACTGGCTCCTTCTAGGGATGAAAGCCTCCCTGTGAGGTTTCAAGAACTACAGACTACTGCCTTTCTAGTAGCAACCAAAACAAACTTATCTCCTAGTGTTCCATTAGGCATGGATTTTATTTTCATAGAAAACAAAAACTGAAAAAACATATTACAATATTAAGGCCTTAAAATCTCATATGAAGTAAAGTTTCAAAGACCGCCCATTGACTGCGCCATCAAAAACACCTCCCCCCTCCAAATTGTGTAGAATGAAATTATTGTTCATCTGAACTTGAGCAATGACCAATGGTCCTATCCATAAATAATCAAATTTACCATGGTTGCCCTTCCTTTCCTTCAATGCATCCCATTTGAGAACCCAGTCACCAACGTGAAAACTGTCCATTTTGCCTTTCTATCAAAGGTTTCTTTGATCTTCTTTTGCTGAATTCTTGACTTCTCAACCAATTGTTCTCTGATATGCTGTATTGCAACCAAGTTACTCATTCTCATCGCCATGTCATTCTCTTCATCATGTTCTTTTTGCAAGAATTTGGCCACAAGGAGAAATAGCTAGATAGGAAAAACAACTTCAATGCCATAAACCAGCTTAAATGGAGAATTTCCTATGGACTTATTGTTGGTAACTCTGTCAGCCCATACTGCAAACTTCAACTTGGAATCCTAGTTCTTTTTTTGTCCTCCAACAATTTTTTGATTATCCTTACAAGATTCTTGTTAGATGATCCTGCCAGACCATTTCCTTGATGATAATATGAGGTAGAATGCACCAATTGAATGCCCATGGATTCACACATTTCCACCAATTCTTCTACCTTGAAAGCTGCTACATTATCAGTGACTAGTTTGGTTGGGCAACCAAATCTAGTGAAAATATTCTCATTCAATAACTTTATGATAACCTGATGATTAGCATTTTTAGTGGGAATAGCCTCAATCCATTTAGTGAAATAATCAGTGGGTACCAAGATCCATTTGTGCTGGCCACTTGAATGTGGATTGATCTCACCTATGAATTCCAAGCCCCACTATTGGAAGGGACCATTGGCATGTACTGGCTTCAAGGGTAGAGATTTTAGCTGTTGTCTTCCTGAAACCCTCTGACATTTTTTACAAGACTTCACAAAAGAAAACACATCAGAGAACAGAGTAGGCTAATAATACCCAACTCTTAGGATCTTGTGTGCTGTGGTTTTCCAATAATGATGCCCTCCACAGATGTTAGAATGGAACTGGTGCATGACTTCAACAGATTGTCCTTTGTCTAGACATCTCAAGAGGATCCCTGATGGGTCTCTCCAATAAAGTAGATTTTTATTAATGTAGAATTTGGCTGATCTGAGCTTAATGGTCTAGGCTTGACTTGAGCTACGCCCTGGAAGGACTTCTAGCTTCTGCAAAAAATGAACTACATTGGAATACCATTCACAGGTGGCTAGATTTTTAGCCAAAAACTAATTATGCTCTTTCTCTTCTACAACTTCCTTTGTCTGCTCACCACCTAAATTTGAACCCATGACATTGATGTCCAACAAACTACAATTTTCCTCATCCATAAGCTTAGCCAAGCCCTGGCCTTTGACAAGCTTGGTGGGCTTCACCTCTATGTTGAAATCTATGAATTTTGCAATCCATTTAGCTCTCTTTCCATCAATATCTGGTTGCGTTAGGACATATTTTACTAAGGCTAAAGGTACATATGCAACCACTTTGGAATGCAGAATATAAATTATAAATGCCTTTAAAGATTTTATGAGGATATAAGATTGTTTTTCAATAAGGTCATACCTTAGTTGAGTATCCCTTAGAGTTTCGTTGAAAAAGGCCATAGGGTGCTCTACACCTTCATCATTTTTTTGTAATAGAACTGCTGCAAGTGTATCATAAGAGGCAAAAGAGAAGATATAAAACTCCCTGGTATAATCTGGACTGATAAGAGTGGGAGCTTCCATGATGGCTTCAAAGGAGCTTCTTGCACCATCTCTCCATTTTATTTCTAACCCTTTCTTCAGCATGGAAGTGATGTGCTTCAATAGCCTTGCAAAGTTTGGAGTAAACCTCCTAACAAAGTTAATCTTACCCAGGAAATATTGAATGTCCCATTTTGACCTTGGGATGGACAATGTCTGAATTGCTTGAACTCTTATTGGATTGATATTCACACCTTCAGTAGAAACAATATGTCTTAGAAGTTTGCCTTCTTCTAGAGAAAACTGTGACTTCTTTGGGTTCACAAAAATTCCAAACTGTCTGCACTTTAGAAACACCTTCAAATCCTACAAATGGTCCTTGTGACTGCTGGAAAAGATTGTTATGTCATCAAGGTAAATAAGGACAAGCTTGTCCTTCTCTCCCACAAAAGCTATGTCCATGGCCCTCTCAAAAGTAGCCCCAACATCCATCAGTCCAAAAGGCATCTTGGAGTACATGAAAGTGCCCCAAGGAGTAGTGAAGGTGGTCTTTTCTTGATCTTCTAGATGTACAACAACCTAATTGTAACCTGAAAATCCATCTAAGAAAGACATAACTCTAGCCCCTGAAACTTTTTGCAGCAAGTGTTCCATCTTAGGCAGGGGGTAGTTGTCTTTTTTAGAGAATTTGTTCAGATTCCTGAAGTCGACACAAAGCCTGATTTCTACATTCTTATTTCTAACTACCACAAGGTTAGCCATCCACTTTGAATGCCTTAGGGGAACCATGATCTTGGCATCCAACAACTTCTTGATTTCCTTTTCAATAAAAAGCAATAAGAGAGGGTTGACAGGTCTTAATTTTTGCTTAAAAGGGATGGTGTTCTTCTCCAGTGGAATCTTATACTGAATGATGTTGATGTCATAGGTCCTAAGGTCATTGTAATCCCAAGCAAAAATATCAACAAATTGTTTCATCAGGGTGCAATACTTGGAACTTTGGGCAGAGGACAAGTGAGTGGATAGATTTATGTACTTTGGATGGGTTGGACTCCCTACATTGTGTCTATGAATTGCAAACTCATTTTCTGTTTTGGCAGGCTTATAAGGTACATCATTATGATCAAACAACTTCTCTAGGAGCACTAATTTTTTGGGTATATTGTTACTAGGCAGCTAAACAATGTTATCCTCACCAATCTTGTCTTTTATCTTGGACTAGTTGTATTCTTCAATGGTTTCATTTTCTTGGTCAATGTGCATTTCAGAGAACTCACCAATGACTTGTTAAAACCTATTAATTTCATCACCGTCTTCAAAAAATTTCTAGTATTTGACATTGTCAGGAAGAGATGGTCTATATTTCACTTGAAATTCATAAGTCAATTTAAGAGGCAAACGAGGAATAAACGTTCTAGTAGACACAACAAGGGAATCATCAAGTTGGTTCTTCATTCTAAGGAAGTAAGAAATGTTGAAACTATTAAAAGAACGCTTGAGCTTCCATACCTCATCCTTGTATGCTTTCAGCCTTGGATGATTTGCTTGGAAAATTATTTTCACCTACTAAATGATAAGGTCTGCATCTCCAAACACCTTCAGACCTTTGATGCCCATTTCTTTAGTAGCGTTTAAGCCCAATATCAAGGCTTCATACTCTGCTATGTTATTTGTGACCTGAAAAGTTAACTTGAAAGATAAATGAATGCATTCTTGTGTGGGGGACATAAGGACTACACCTGCCCCTGCAGCTTCCTTAGAGCAAGCTCCATCAAAGAACATGCCCCAAATTTGTGGGCCTTTTTCCTCCGTGATCTAGCAAACCGGTTTCCTAAGCTGCATGGAGGCCAACTGGGATTCTTTAATCTAAAGAATACAAGCTCCAAAATCAACGTCGATAGCATAGATGGGATGATTAGTGGGATTCCTTTCATCGCTGATGGTATAAGCCAACTAAGCTTCTCTGTATAGTCTCCTACTCTCACCTCCAAAAACTAGGACAGTAGCGTAGGATATATCATTTTGCAATGTTCTGCCTAATCTCATGATCCAACCTCTGGAAAGCAGCATGCCAAAATTGGGGGGTACATTTGCTACCACAATATCCATCATCATGCTCTTCATGGGCAGCTGAGACAAGGTGATGGCTAGGTCTTTGATTAATCCCAAACATTTCACTTTTCCAGAGTCAAAATAAAATAGGTCATGATAAGACTTGGTAATGTTAAGACCCACTCATCCATGATAGCCTTGTGCATTAGATTATGGCTAGCTCCTATGTCCAAAAGGCAGTTGTGAAGGATTTTGTCATGAATAGTCAAAGATACATAGAATGATGGGGAGATGTCATCACAATTTTCAATCATTGGGTTGAGAAAAATAGCTGGTTTGTTGTCTTGCAAATTTACATAGTCAATGGAGGCTTGGATGGATTTAGGCTCAAGGGCCTCAAGGATAGATCTCTTGAAGGACTCATTCTTCACTAGTTCAATCACAAGTATAGCTATGCTTAGCTTCTTAATTTCTGATTCAAAACTGAAAGGAGAAGGAGACTTGTCAAGGCCTCTTACCTCATGAGCTAGAGCTTTGAGGATGATGGGATCAATTTTCGGTCATTTCTCTTGATTAGCTTGCTATACTGCAGGGACAACATCTCTCTGAATAGGAGTTTCCTTAGCATTATTCATCTTCGACCTCAGATCATATCTGTGTTGATCATCAGTTTGCAGAACAACTCCACCATCTGACTCTTGGCTGATCTGGTCGTTGAATAATGTTTTCATAGGAAACTAAGGTCAAAATGGAGGCATTGACTTTGTCTTCCAGACAATGGATCTCATCATCTTCTTGAAACTGCTCTTCTTCCATGACTACATTTTGGAAAGGGGTCTTCACCCTTTGGTCTTCATTCGCATCTTTGCTTCTTTGCAAAATCTGCATCTGCTCATTAGCTCTTCTATATGGATTTGGATTTCTAGAAGCGAAGGTATTAGGAAATCTTTCTTTCCCAGGGTGCTGCTCAACCTTTAATTTGGAGATTTCAGAGGTTAATGACTCTATCATCTTGGGCATTTTATCTATCTTGGGATCTGAAGATGATGAACATTCGCCCCTCCATCTCCTTCTATCAACATTCCCCTTGAGCTTCTCTACAGCCATGATGTTTTATTCTACTTCCAAGGTTGCATCCTGCATATTAGCCAAGGTAGCACGTCATCTCTCCCTCAATAGTAGACAGAAGTCAGAATCAAAGGCACTGGCATAGGTGAGTTTAGTAGAGGTAGTGGTGGGTTTTACTTCAACTGGTATCTTGTTGTACATGCATTTAAACCTCTTATTAAAATCAGACAACAACTCACCATTTTCCCTCTTTAAGTTCCCAAACTCGGTGTGCTAGTAGAGTAGATCCTTCTTATCCGCCCAATGCTTTAGGAATGCATCATCTAAAGCCTCAATATCTGCTATAGACCTTGGGATCAGTTCTCTGAACCATTTTATAGCCTCTCCATCTAGACTTTGGACAAAGACTATCACCCATACATCAGCTTCACTATTGTCCAGGTTATCATCATAGCTATCGAATGATTCAGAATTTTCCTCAGCTATAACACCTTCGATTCTAGTGAACTTAGGCATATACTTATGATATTCTCCAGTAGGAATGGCATTCAAAGGAGTGGGTAGTACTAGAGGTTCATACCTAGCATCTATGATTCTTTCCATTTGGGTAGGTGCTTGAGGTGTTGCCATAACTGTGGTGGCTATAAGGGTACTAGAAGTCTGAATGACAGAGGGTTGAGGAGTGACTGATAGGACTAAAGGAGTATGATGGATAGGAGGAGAGGCTTCCTTTCGGCTTACAACAAAATAAGAACCTAAAGAATAAGGAGCTTTATGAATCTCTCAGATTTTTTCTTCACTGCTAGTATTAGATGTTATACTCTCAACATGTATTTGTTCTATTACAGGATTTTCTTGAAGAGATATAGAATATTATTTAGAGCTACTTAAACTTGATGCTCCTTTCTGCAACACCTTTCTTTCTTTTAGGATTTTTTCAAGGTTAGGTACTAGGTCAGCTCATGGCTTCTGAGGATTTCTCTAAGTATGCATCACAAATGAGCCATAACTATGGAGTGGAGTTGCCAAGAGGTTCGTCCTCTAGTAGAGTCACCAGATAGATGACTACAACCCAAATAGTGTCCGAATATTGTCTATCATCAAGGTTGGATCTGTGTCATCCCCTAGGGAAACTGAGGTTTAGTCTCCTCTCCCCAGTAGTGGTGCCAATTATGTTATCATTCTAGGAAACTCTCCTAGGTTGTAGCTCAGAGATGCCTAGTAACATATAAATCTTCAATATCATTCTCTAAACTATTCGAATGGATTAGGGTTTGGATCAAGTTAGATAATTGTTTCAACTCTATTTTCACTCAAGACATGCATGAACACCCTCAGCTTGACAAGGCTTTCGACCACTAATGCTCAATAGTTTATAAATTCAATGAATAGGTGGATAATCCTGACTGTACTAGCAGATACATACATAAACACATATGAATGGCTAGCTACAGAAAGTAAATGAATCTTGCAAATCTAACTTATCAAAACAGAGATAAGATGATAGTTATCTGGCATTAGACACAGAAGAAAACATGAATAACCTATTCAAGTGCAAGCTAGAACATAGGAGAAGATGGCAATTGAACATGTAACAACAAAAGAAGCTTGTATTACTGGAATGAAGATGAGACACTGGGAAGAAAAAAGTATCCATAGTCTCCAAAAGTTGAACCACTAGTACTTTGAACTTTCAACCATTTATAGGCTTTTTACAATACTCTCGAACTCTCTAAAGCTTGAGATGTATTAATCTATCCCCTATGTCTTCTAACTACTTGATGCCATAACTAGACAAGCATGAGCCCAGAGAGCTCTATTTCTAACAAACACGGTAATCAAATTCTGGTAATTTCACCATGGTGACAGGTGGTTCACTCGTGCCAGTGATGTTCCATGATCATTTCTATTAGTTCGACTGCATCGTGTTGTTGTTTTCCCCTTTCAACCATGCATTTTGTTATTTTAGTTCAATTATCCAACTGTCAAACACACTGACAAAGCCAATTAATTTCCTCCCTAGGTGACTGGTGGGAAGTGAGGTACGGGGTCACGTGGGCCATTGGATGGTGTGGATCGACAGTCAGGGTTTTGGTCAGGCAGTGGAGGATGAACTATGGTGATCGTGAACGAGGTCCATTGGAATGGGAGGAATGGGCAGAGGAGATCAACCGCCAGAGGCTTGAAGTCATGGTGGGAGCAGAATAAGTCTAAGATATCACATCTTAGATGGGTAGATCAAATGGATATTGGGCAGAGGAGGTGCTCGAAGGATAATACCTTGGAGTGGTTTACTCAAGAAAAAATGGTTTATATCGAGCAGTCATTGGGTGGTAAGTGGTAAAGGTCAGAGCCTACCCGATTCCATTCATCGAATGCCATGTAGTAGCAGAGGAGAGAGAGGAAACCATTCTATCGGGTAGGTATCCCTCTCTCTTGTTACCTGAGCGATATGTGCAATAGCCATTAGATTTTGCAGAAATAATCTAATGGTGGTGATTGGTCAAAGAGGGTGATCATATAACGTTGGTCGGGTGAAGTGTGGACCATTAGATCAGGGGGAAGATCGACGACGGGGGACACAAAGGTATGGAAACCTCTCTACGACAATAGAATAAACAATTTCCCTCCTTTAGTCTTCAAAATAGTGGCACTGCACCTTAGGTCTAATAGTTCCCATCACCCATATGCATCTCCTCCTAAAAAAAATTGGAAAATGGATGCATAATTTTTAATATATGGCAAAAATAATTTTCTTCTCTATGTATTTTTGTTTCATGTAGTAAAACAAAGTGTTCTTGTAGTATTTTAGGACAGCAAGGAGAATGAATGAGAAAGCACTTGGGAATGATTGGTGGATGTTGGAAATAGATGAGGGTGATGGATTGGCATGGCCTTGGTCCTATTGAGGCATTTGAGCAATGGAGGAGAAAGTCAAAATTTCATTTCTTCTGACTATGCTTGTGATCAACTTTTCTTCCATTGGCTAACTTGTTTTTGCTTCTTGGAGAGGTTGGAAAGCACTTGCATTCATGAGAGAGAGATACATGTAACAAATATTTTTTATTTTTTCCCTTTTTTTCTTCTAGGCCTACTAGCTGACTCAATGAGGTTTTCAACTAGTAGGTCTCCCTAGGCACCTCAAAGGAGGTTTTCACCTAGGATCTTTTCTTTTTCTCTTTTTTTCTCTTTCTTCCAACCCATTGACTGCCTCATGGAGGTTTTCAATGAATGAGTCAATCTCAAGCACCTCAAAGGAGGTTTTCACTTGCGATTCCATTTTTTCTCTTAGTTTCCCTTTTTTTATTTCTTTCCATATCCTACTCTACTTGAATAAACAAAATCATTTTCAAGTGTAGGAATACTTTCAATGAAGCCAACTGCACATCAAGATGACACATATACTGATGTGCAGGCTTGAAATATATTCTTTGACAGGTACGTGAATATGAGAGACCAAATTATTTTATTGAAATGAGATCAAGAATTGTTGAAGAAGAGTGATTTTTTGCAACTTAACACTTTGTTGGAACCATATTTCAGTATAGTTGTGATGCTCCTGGTCGACTTTCTTATTTGTATCATCTTGGATGTCTTCTTCTTCCATGAAATTCATATCTTTTTCTTTTTGATGATTATTCTCTTGAACACATAGAGGATCTGATGGTAAACATGAGGGAACTTTCCCAATCTCTAATTCTGATGTTTTCTCTTCGTCAAGTGCAACCGATGATTCTTTGGTCTTCTCATTTGAATCTTATTTTTCTAGATGTTGTCCTTCAATGATATGAAGATAATCTCTTTTTTGTGATACTCTTCCTGAGCTAGGATGAATACCATTTAGATCAAGAGGAGATGTTTGGAAGTGTTATACCTCAGCATTGTAAGTGGGTTAAGCTACTTCATTGTGTGGGTTCAGAAATGGTGTTACAAGTAGTTGAGTGGGAGTGGATATTTGAGATGGATGTGGTTGGCATTGTGGTTGTTGTGGAGGTGAATGGTAGGGATAACATGGAATTGGGCATGGAGTATATTGAGGAAAATATTGAGGATATTGTGGATGGCTCACATAAGTTCCATGCCAATCTTGTTGCCACGATTGGTTTTGGGGTTGAGATGGCCAAGGTTGAAAAGGAAAGGGTGTGTTCCAATTACTTTGATGTGGACATGTATAACCTTGAAATTTTGAATTAGGCTCGTGTATCATACTAGGTTGACTAGGCGGCCATGGTCCTCTTGGAGCTACATATGACATTAGATCAAGAGGAGATGTTTGGAACTGTTATACCTCAGCATTGTAAGTGGGTTAAGATACTTCATTGTGTGGGTTCAGAAATGGTGGTAGAAGTAGTTGAGTGGGAGTCGATATTTGAGATGGATGTGGTTGGCATTGTGGTTGTTGTGGAGGTGAATGGTAGGGATAACATGGAATTGGATATGGAGTATATTGAGGAAAATATTGAGGATATTGTGGATGGATCACATAAGTTCCATGCCAATCTTGTTGCCACAATTGGTTTTGGTGTTGAGATGGCCAAGGTTGACAAGGAAAGAGTGTTTTCCAATTACTTTGATGTGGACATGTATAAACTTGAAATTTTGAATTAGGCTCTTGTATCATACTAGGTTGACTAGGTGGCCATGGTCCTCTTGGAGCTACACAACATATTTGCATTGGATATTGACTTGCTCCATTGTCTTCTTGGTAAACTTCCTTCAATATTGGTAATGAGGAACAATATTTAATGTCATGTGATTCTGCATGGACAACACAAATATCCACATCTTGTTTTTTCATCATCTTGCATTCTTAACATTTCTACTTATTTCGTTAGATTGCTAAGAATTTTTGTTTTAAATCCATCAAACAAATTTCAAAGTTTAGCTTGACTTACCAATCTTGATGTTTACTTACTTACTCTTGCCGTTCCTCTTGATATGTGTTTGCATTTTTCACAAATTTCTTCAAATGATAATTGGTATACATCACCTCTACTCATGAGTTCAAGGAGATCAATCCATGCATCCCTAATTGTTCTAAGTGGGAGGGATTTTAGTGTGTTTGGTCCTAAATTATATAATTTTTCCCTCTTAACATTACACATGAACCTCTCTAATATCCTCTAGACTCACATCCTATTTTTGATTCTTTCTAAATATTTCTACTTTAATATCATGATCTTTATATTTTTCTAGAAATATATTTTCATATTATTCCATGATTTTATTGAATTAGTTCCTAAACTCTTCAATCATTTAAAAGATCTATCCTTCAATGTCACCAGAAAAATTCTCAATTTTTGGCTATTGAATAAGTAACCATAAGATCTACAAACAATTTCAAACTCAAAGAGAAAGGCTTTCAGATCCTCTAACATCATAGCATGGAAGTTTGGAAGAAAATATGGAGGGATGTTATTCATATACACACTGATATCAGTGTCTTTAATGGGACATCCAATAGGATATTCTTGATTGTCATCATCTCCATACATTTCTCCTACCTTCTCTGACATCTCTTCTGCTTCTACCTAGAAAAATGAATGGTGATGTGGTTCTTACTGCACCACATGATCAAACGGGGGGTTGGTGTTGGAGAGGTATTTTTATTTTTATTTTTTTCATAAGAATTCTAATGCAATGCAATTTTATATTCTTGAAATGAAATATGCCTAATGAAATTCCTTTTTTTTGCAAAAAGTAAAATAAATCAATCAACTAGAGACGAAAACAATGCATACTTTGACACCTCCTTGGAAATGACGCCAAAAAGTGACAAGCCTTGGTATTGAAACAAGAGTGTTGCAACTCCCAAGTCTACCATCATTAATTATCAACCTGGGGTTCATACAAAATTAAGCGGTATCAGCACTATATGTGAAACATACAATGTGTCAGTCCGTTGATGTCATGATGTAATGGAGTGCATGTACTGAAGTCAAATCCTAAACTAATTGCATAAAATGAAATGCTTGAAATGGAAACCTTAACCTATTGCAAGAAAGAAATTACAAGGAAATAAACCTATTCTAATTGCATAAAGTAAAGATCATGAATTAAATGTCAACCATTACATTTAAAATAGTTTAGATCCATTAATAGAGTTCATTGGATGTGGCAATCAAGAAAATCATCATTGTATTATCCAATCCATAAATCTATCCATTAGCCCAAATTGTTGAAATATTTTGCATGGGTAAAGAGGCAAGTCCTAAGTGGTCTTTAGTCTTCCCTAATAATTGATTTAGAGGATACGGGTCTTGATTCAACCCTAGGGATCATAACCAATCTTCTTGACCAAATCTAGGCAAGTATATACATGCTGGAAGAGTACTACAAGAAACAATAGATTTACTACAAGAAACTATAATTCACCGAATGACCAATCAAATCAAATCAAAATTCGATGGGATGAATTTTTGTATTGAATAGAATGTCTTAGATCTCCATTCCAACTAGAATCACTCAAAAATACCTCTATTAACCCATGCTAAAAAAGAATAGAAAATTACTAGTATAAAGTCTAGACATTCGAGAACTATTGAGTTAGAAAATCTACCAAATGCCTAACCTAATCAAGTGAAAATGCAATGAGGAATTTTTTTATTAACTAGAATGTTTTTTATATCTAATGGAAATGGAATCAACTCGATTGAATCTTGTTAACATACTCTAAAAAATAGCATAAATTTATTGTTATTTGCCACAAGGGACTTCCAGAAATCTAGATTTGGGAATAAACAAACTAATACAAGTAGCTCAATGATTACTATGACTTTCCAAAGATGTTCCAATGATTAAATTATGCTTTTCATCCTGCAAAAAAATTACTTCAAACATTTAACCCAATCCTACAACAAGAAATCATGAATACTAAATGCATAAATAGAAAATAAGGACAAGAGATGCATGTGAATAAGAAGTGGAAAGAAGAAAATTAAGTGATACAAAAGGGCTTTGAGGCTCCTTGGCTGGCCAAGCCCAAGGAAAATCAGAGTCCTATGAAGGAGACCAATATTTAGAAATTGAACATGCCACCAATCTTCATTATTTTCATTAATACAATTACATCCCTGCAAGACATGACAATGACGCTGAAAAATGTGATTTATCTCCACAAAAAGACTAATAAAAATCAACCCATAGAGGAAAATTCAACTTGATACTTATACAAAATAATTAGGAATCATTCCCCCATGAAATGTGGAAGCTCTCCCCACTAAAATCCCTTCATTAGTTGATCTGGCTCCCAGTACTAGGAATCTGCATTAAATGGCACATAACACATTTCTCGATTTTCTCAATCAATGGAGCTCTATAGTATATGCCATAATTCCAAAATATATTATTGATTTATTATTTAATATTGATCATATTGTAGTAGGGATCAGGACGTTAGATTGTCTCCTCCTCCAAATCTCCATAATCTACCTAATATTATCACAATATTCCACAAAAATAAATAATATTAGGCACAAGCATGAAATTATTCATAAACCTTCCTAATGAACATATTAAAGTTGAAAGTACATTATCTAATGCAAAAAAGAGAGGCTTAATGTGCTGAAGGATGGTTAAATGTGCCTTAATTTATGTCTAGTTTAGAGGCCAATCACCTATGTTTAGGTTTTCATATAATTTTGCATGGAAATATACATGTAGTAAGATATTCTATGCTGCACTCTTTTAACGTTATTCATTAATTTTGAAAATTATTAATAATATGTTTCAATAACTAAGAATTTCACTTTTTTATGCTTTTCCTATCAGCTTAAATAGTATATTGGTTCACTAAAATGATTATCGACTAGATTATTTTACCCTTATGATAATATCAGTCAAATTCCTCCATAGTCTAGACAAAATATTAATTATTCAGCACTTATAGTAACCCTCCCTAATATAGAGAAATTTTATTGTTGACAAGCAAGTGAAATACGAGAGTCCACTCATCATCCATTGTCATGTAAATCAACATCTCCTATACTTAATTCCTAGCCTACATAAAATTCCAGTATTCGACTCTCAGAGAAACAGTCCATAGATTTACCTTAACCAAAAACCATATACCAATAATTATAAGCTAACCAGTGTTTTACTGATGGAATTCCTTTGAACCAAAACATTGTCTTCCACCCAACTGTAGAAATGTATCTTCCCAGTTCACCCCCAAGCACAGTTTTACTATCCAAGGCATCAACAACCCATTGATTCTTGCAATAGGAATTTTTATGCCTTCTATCCATGTGATATTTTTTTTCTTAAAGCGACGTCCCACTTTATGGGATTTTTCCCTCTGTTCCAAAATCTCGCTTTTTATCTTTAGCGATTCTTTATGCCAATATCGACTTAGTATTTATCTCTAGCTAAGTTCTTAGTGGACCTTTCTCTCGCATCCACTAAGTTTATCCAAAATCTTTCTAGATTCTAATCATGGAAATATTATCATGATAAACTCTTATCTGCTAGTGTTCCATTTCCAAGAAATTCAAATTTATTTCTTATTTAGAAAATTTTATTACATTATCATTCGAGGGTAGACATCATCATTATTATTTTTTAATAAAATAGAACAATATTAATGTTTTTTCAAAGAGGGAGAGGTATTACATTCTCCCCCCCTTTTATTTACACTGTTCTTGGTGTTTAAATTTTAGTTTTCCTAAGTTGAAAAAATTATTGGGTACCTTTTGTTATACGGGATTTGCATCTACAGAGAAACACATTATCCCTAGGTGGGTAGCTACACCTAGAACAACAAAAAGAAAGTAGTTTAACTTTTTCCTATAGTAGATAGATGAGATGGAGGAACTTACTTGTAGTCTTTAGCTTCCTTAATCTCTTTTGAATCACTCCCATTACTCCCATTTGAACTAAATCTGCTCAAAAGGTACTTGTATCAAGAGAAACAGAAACAAGAAACAATCAAAGCATACATGATCTATCTATTATAATCCAATGGAATCGAAGACATTGAAACACATAATCATCATAAACATGAACAATAATATAAGAAAAGGAATAAGCTCTTTATTAATGTAGAAGGAAGAGTATCACCCAATATAGTTTGATTCTATGCCACTCCTCCTACTTTAGTCCAACCCTAGCCACATAAAAGAAACACCAATCCAACTAGATAACATTACTTGACATGAACTCAATTCTTAAACCAACAGAATTTCCTTACAAACATTAGATTCTAGCCCCTTGATCACTATGATGAGTGCTCAATTTATAGGAAATTGAGGTGGTTTTTTCATAAATGAGGGTATTGAATGGCCTTCCAAACATGGATTTAGTTGCCATGGAGCAAGGGATGAAAGGGTAGGAGGTTAATGTATCCTTAGCCTATCCAATTTTGATCTCATAGGACGAGATAAGAGATGGGATCCTTCTAGAATCATCTAGAATGAAGGAATATTTCTAGAACCCTATGCAATTTTTTCTCAATCTCACTCAACGTAGGTCAAAGAGGGTCTAAGTGCACTGTAGTGTAGGCCAAAATGGGCCTGCTTGCTCTGAAACATAGTTACCCCTCACCAAGGTCGCGCTAGTGTCCCAAGGAGGCATTTTAACAAGGCTTCAGACAAGAAATTTTCATAGAAGGAAGCATTCAATGTGATGACTTGTCTAGGGCATGCAACAACTAAATTAGGGTTTGATGAGCCCTAATAGTATTGATTTGAATGGCAGGAGTGATGTACCCAAATAGACCTATAACAGTTGCCCTCTAAAGCATGAAGTTGAAAATGATAATGTCGAGTGATATGCTTTATGATGTGATGGAGAGGAACTGAAGCAGAAGGTGTCCTACATCGATTACAATACATAACATCATGATATTTTGAACTTTTGATTACTTGCTGAGGGAAGGCATACCCATACTCAACATATAAATTTTTCATTACATGTACATAGATGGTCGCCTACAGATATAGACCCATGATTGGTGACCATCTGTGTAAAGCCATTGTGCATATGATTTTGTACTCTCCTGAAATCGAAACTCAAATGGATGAAACTATATCCAAGGTCTTCTATCTTGTCTAATCATTCACTCAAGTACGATTCCAGACATGTGAATATGTGATCTAAAGTGGAACATGGGAAGACACCATCTGATTACCAGCCAATGATGTAAGTCATTAACAGATGCAAGAGAAATCACCGATAATGATAATTATTCTCAAGGTACTATAGTACATTTTACATGCTGTGAATAAATGTTTTCATGTCCAACACCATACAAAGTCTTTCAGTCGAAGGCCAGTGATGTCAACCTGTCGCTAGAAGTGAGAAACTTGCCATTGATGTATGCAAGCCCCAAGGTACTGAGAGGGTGTTTCTAAGTCATCTTCTTGGATAATGTGTTGATGTCAAGAAGAAGTGACTCGTCATAGGAGGCCCTTAATGTATACCACATTAATGAAAAAAAATGAGTGTAATGATTTTCAAGACGGAATGTGACTAACAACACAAGGTTCAAGAATGGCAGTCATGAAAATGAACGTTTATGAATATTGCAAAGGATGAGTTTCACTGAGTGACTTCTCTTCAACATGTTGGCAACATTGAATGAATTGGCAGTATTGACCCAAAATGAAAGTGATGGATGGTGTGATAGACCATAGGTATCATAACCATCAAGAAGATAACCCAACCCAAATAGTCACAGAGATGAAGTGAAGGTTTTATGTTGAAGAGTGACTTGCTAGCATAAAGTGATTTACCCCTTTTCCCATTTTCCCCAGTCATTACTGACCATAACCTCTTTATTTTTTTTAACAAGATTGAGGAGGATAGCATATGCTTGTAGTATAATTCTACCCTTCTGGTGAATCCATCACTACGTGATGTTTTAATGAGCCTAGCGAAGGTGAAACTCGACCTTGTCATGATTGACAAGTTTGTCACTATTTGATGTTTTAACGAGTTTAACAACAATGAGAACGTGGTCCTTTTCATGTTTAGAGAGTTTTAAAATTGAAAAAAAGAAAACTCCACAAGTTATTTTTCGTATATTTGTCTCTCAAGTCTGAAAAAGCGTAAAATAATACAAGAGAGAGCCTATTGACCATGTTCAATTAACGTATTCTATTTTCGTAAGTAATCTATCTCAGTCCGGAAAAGGGTTTACATTATACTATGTAGATGTCGTTTCCAATCCATTTACAAGCTGAAAAGAACAAGCATCTGGCAACCTTTTCATGTTTAAAGAGTCGGAAAAGAGCTTTAAAGAAGACCCCTTGTTTTTATTTTCTTTTAACGAGTCAAAAAAGGAAAATGCTTAGCAATCTTTTCATTTTTTACGAGTCAAAAAAGAGCTTAAAGGTGACTTGTCTTGGAGGAATGAGTGGTATAAAGGGTAGCAACTGGTTTTGGTGATGTTGAAACTTCTCTAAACATGTTGATTTATGTTAAGAGGTTGGCTAATAAGACCACTCATGGAAAATGTTCCTCAAAAAGGGGTAAAACAACCAAGTGAAAGCGTATGATCGACTAAGCAGATAGTGACAATAGAAGGAGAAAAACCAAGGCTCATGTCATGGAAGAGGCTAGTAGAATGGAAATCACGAGGGTTAAAATGGAGATGGGTTGATTTTTACACAAGCTTGAACCATAGAAAACTATGCTTGGATTCAATTTCATGTTTAACAACCTTGAAACGAAAAACTATGCTTGGATTCTATTTCATTTTTACACAAGCTTAAAATGAAAAACTATGCTCGAGATTGGTTTACATGCCCCCAGCATGATGACTCGATTCTAAGTGCATGCCCCACAAGATTCATTACATTCACCTCAGTAGAATACTCGTGGCTATGGGGTGGATGGGCTAAAGATTCATATACGAGATCAAGTGAAAGACTCGACTAGGATTCTATAAGATCTACTCAAAGACTTGAATTGGAACTTTGCTCCAGGGGATGTTGTTTCATTTTTGTAATGAGATTGACACAAGACAAGGAACTCTGCTCAAATTCCTTGTTTCATTTTTTAACGAGATTAACACAAGATAAGGAACTATGCTCTTGGATCTATTTCATTTTTTTTAATGAGGTTGACACAGTATAAGAACTATCCTCATATTCCTTGTTTCATTTTTTAACGAACTTAACACAAGACAAGGAACTATGCTCATATTCCTTGATCACGATCCATAAGAGATCATGACTTCCAAGAGGTTCTCATCAGATGGGAGAACAATGTTCTGGAAGGGATGCATAGCAAGGAATCCATTAGAGAGATCTGGTTCCAATGCACCAAGTACATAATGCCCAACATCATGGAATTGATCGTCAATTGATGTAGGAATGGAACAGATTACCAAATAATTGACCCGTGGGGGGGAGGATACCATTCAAACAAAAGGACCATTCAGGGAAGATGGTTGACTAAAAGCCATATTTGGACTACGAAATGAAAGCTGGTCAACAGTGACAATTCTGCCTTCATGTGGGAAACACATCACTCAAAAGAGTGTTGAAACAATAACTCCCATGTCATAAACATAATCATGACCAAGAATTAGATTGTAATCTAAAGGGTGTGGGACTACCATCACCTGAGATAAACAATTTTTCCTCCCAAACTAATAGGCAACTGAGGAAGGATCCCTAATGGTTTACTGGTTCTTATGTTAAAAGCCAATATCTTTTGGGTAATAGGCACAAGTTGTGGTGAACTGAGTACTTTACAAGCAGTGGAGAAAAGGATACTCACAAATGCACCTTCATCTATAATAGTGCCAGATACGATCATATTATAAATCTATCCTATGATCTAGAAAGGCACATAAGAAAGAAGACGACATCCTGCCAATCGATTCCAATCAAAGGAAGTGACCAGAATACTTGGAGGGGGTATTGTAAGAATGGGAGAATTACCACCTTGAGTTACGAGAATGAGAGGATTTTCCTCCTGTCTTGATGAAATAGGAGAGTTGCCTCCAAGCTCATTGGAATCTGAAGAAAACAAAAGAACCTGAGTGGTATCATACTCACTCTCTATGGGAAAGGCATGATTAACTGAAGGTGAAATCGGGTCAGCTATTTCCTCGAGAGAATGGGCTTGACTGATGATTGATTTGGGTCAGTCACTTCATCAACTAGTGAAGGATTCATGGAGAGTCTCCTGTAATAAGATGGAAGTCACTGCAGAGAAGCAGGATGGTTATCCAACACCTTTTGGGATTCATCTAGATAGGGACAAAGGTGAATGGGGTGATTCCCTTCGCATAACCTACAAGCAAACTTAAATTTACCCTTATTTCCATGAACTTTACTTCGACTAGTTGATGGTGTGTCAAAAGCATGATCTACAGAAGTTGATGACATAAGATGATGTGAATGAGAAGACCATTCTTCTAAGATTTGAGGAATACCAGAACAATTTTGAAGAAGATGGTTTCCTGTACAAAGTTTGCAAGGATATCGAAGTTTGTGAGGCTTATTGGATGGTTTCTCATGAGAAGTTGCATTCGAAGCAGTGGTTGCTCGGTTGCCTCCCTGCTGAATTTTCTTCTTCTTCTTCTTCTTATCCACCTCATTACTAGTGTCAGTATTTTCACAAGGAGAAGTGGAAGAAGGAGAGGAAGAAGCAACCGATGAAGAAGGTAAACGGTCAATTTTAGAATCAACTGGAGGTTGATTTGTCCAGGTGGAGGGGTACTCGATTGCGGAGAAATCACGACATTTGAAACCAATGAGGTTGAAAACAACCATACTGGCAAGCCAATGGTATATCTCGAAAGGGATAATGTAGCCATATATGGAGCACGAATTTTTCCAAAAGGAGGAAAAGGACTAGGATTCCCATCAAAAGGAATTCCTTGATCAGTGGACTCTAGAGCTGTTGCCATATGTCCCAACCTAACATCAAATAAGGGGTTATGTGGAGGATGTTATACACGGTCAATTAATTTTATTTTAATCAAAATAACATAATAAAACAAAAGAGTGATAATCTAGGAAAAAGGATTACCAAGTAACTGTGAACTGCAATACACTCCCTTAGTAAACCAAGGACTTAACATACGTGCAGGCAATCTCCCTAAATGTTGTGTTTTGTGTATCATAGTGTACAAGGCAGATGACTTGGTTACCTAAGTATGGATAGAAACATAATTTAGTTCTCCCATATATACTCGAAAGTACATGGAGGCCCAATCCATGTTCGCAATATCTAATGAGAAACCACACATTCAAAGAATTTCTTTATATTTTTCGTACTTTAACAACACCCTATATACACGAAGGTATGTGGGCGAGCTACGATATACTTACGTACGTGGAATGAAGTATCACACGCAAAACGTATCGAAGACAATTAGCAACAACTACTATGTTTAATGACACTAGAACATGCCTCTAGCCTAGACCTCTAAATGTTATGTGTTAAGTTACAATGATCCATTAGGTTAATTGAGATAAATTTTAAGTTGATCTTGATTAATAGTTTGTATTTCAAGTTCACCGCATGATGTCTTTGAAATTCCTAGAATGAAACTATGACGAGAAACATTCTTTTCATTTTATTTGAACAATGAAAACCTTAACTACAAGGGATAGAGCAATCATAATGTTTAATCAAAAAACAAAGAGCATATATAATGCAATTTCCCTATATTATTCCTACAAGCACACACAAACCTCTAGATGCATAATGCAAGTTTTCCTTTTTAGTTCCCTTAATGTTTAGATGTACAAAAGGAAACTAAATGCACATACAATCAATGAATACTTTTCGCAAGAAACGAAGACTTTACGATAGTTCTTTTTCGAAAGAAATGAAGACTTTACGACACTTCCTTTTTAGAAAAGATTAATTGACTATAAAATCAATTTGATAATGAATTGATAATGATAAGTAAATCATTTAAAAATCACTAAACAATCAAGGCCAAAGTAGGGATGGGAGAAGAAATACAACTTGATTTCAGAACCACAAGAACCATTGATCTTTCAGCAAGAAAAAAACAGAAGCAACTTTGGAAAAATAAAACCAAAGGTGGGATTTTATCCTAAGAGTAATCAACGTATGCCAGAGTGGGAGATAGTGCATTGAAATGCACTATCTCTAATGTAGGGGCTACTCTATAGTGCAATGTGTCAAGACAAACACTGCGCTAGTGCCATAAAGTCAAATCAAGAGAAATTCAAGCACAATTTTGACTAAAAACACTTCAAAAAGACTGAAATAAGATCAATAAAGTCAAGAAAAGTCTACTAGTGTGTAATATGATGAGGGTAAAACACCAATAACAACAGTCATTCCCCAATGGAGTTTCTGATTTGTTATATGGAATTTTCATCTATGGATAAACACATTTTCCCTAGGTGGATAGATAAACCTAGAACAACAGAAAGAAATTAGTTTAACATTTTCCTATGGTAGATAGGTGAGATGGAGGAACTTACTTGTAGTCTATTGCTTCCTTAATATCTTTTGAATCACACTCATTACTCCCACTTGAACTAAATCCACCTAAAAGGTACCTATATCAAGAGAAACTGAAATAGGAAACAATCAAAGCATACATGATCTATCTATTATAATCCAATGGAATCGAAGAAATTGAAACACATAATCATCATAAACATGAACAATAATATGAGAAAAGGAATAAGATATTTATTAATGTAGAAGGAAGAGTATGATCCAATACAGTTCCATTTTGTGCCATTCCTCCAGCTTGAGTCCAACCCTTGCTTCATCAAAAACACACCAATACAACAATATATCATTGCTTGACATGAACTCAATTCTCAAACCATCAGAATTTCCTTAAAAACTTTAGATTATAGCCCCTTGAACACTATGATGAGTGCTCAATTTATAGGAAATGGAGGTGGTTTTGTCATAAATGAGGGTATTGAATGGCCTTCCAAACATGGAATTAGTTTCCATGGAGCATGGGATGAGAGGATAGGAGGTTAATAGATCCTTAGTCTATCCAATTTTGAGCTCATAGGAGGCGATAAGAGATGGGATCATTCTAGAATCATCTAGAATGAAGGAATATTCCTAGAACCCTATTTAAATTTCATTAAATCTCACCTAGTGCAGGTCAAAGAGGGCCTAAGTGCACTGTAGTGCAGGCCAAAATGGGCCTTCCTACTGTGCAGCGTAGCTACCCTTGACCAAGGCTGCGTTAGTGTCCAAGGAGACATTTTAACAAGGCTTCAGGCTAGGAAACTTTCATATAAGGAACCATTCAATGTGATGACTTGTATAGGGCATGTAACAACTAAATTAGGGTTTGATGAGCCCTAATAGTACTGCTCTGAATGTCAGGAGTGATGTGCCCAAATAGACCTATAACACATTTCTTGCATTTCACTTTCCACTTCCCATGTGGCCTCCTTAGGATTGAAGTGCCTCCATTGCACCCTAGCGAGAGTAGTGACTTGATTCCAGAGTCACTTCTCTCACTTGTCTAAAATGGAGAGTGGTTATGGCAAGAAATCACCTTCAAGTTCCACCTATGCATTTTCCAATCAATTATATGAGTATTATCATGTACATATTTTTTTAATAAATATACATGAAATACATTATGAAATTTAATGTGACTTGGAAAAGATAATTGATAAGCCACAAGTCTGACTCAATCAAAAACTTCAAATGGTCCACAAAACTGTGGAGATAGCTTTTGACAAGTTCCTGTATAGACAGTGCTATTCTAGGGTTTCACTCTCAAATAAACATGAACCCCAATTTTAAATTCATCATGTGTTTTTTTTATCTTTGTAACTCTTTTGGTATTCCTCTTCTTCTTTCAGATTGTGTTGAATTATGTGCATCTTTTGTTCCATTTCCTGGAATAAATTGGTCGCAAAATCAATGTCATCTTGTTGACTCCGGCTGAGGTGTGTATGGAATTTCTTGCCATAGAGTGCCTCGATGGGGTTCCTTTTGATGGAGCTTTGGTAGCTATTGTTAGACACAAATTCTGCCAAATGTAGGGATTCCACCCACTGGGTACGCTTATCCATCACACATATTCTGAGAATATCCTCCAAGATCTCGTTGACTCTTTCGGTTTGTCCATCCTTTTGAGGATGGTAGGTGGTGCTCAAATTTAACTTCATACCCATGCTTCCAGATATAGCTCTAAAAAATGCTAAGCTGAATTTTGTATCTTGATCTGATACTATGATTTTAGGGACACCATGTAATTGGAAGATTTCCTTCATAAACACATTGGCAATTTGAGCGGTGTCGAAGCTAGATTCTATGAATATGAAATGGACGACTTTCCTAAGTGTGTCCACTACCACCATGATGGAGTCATGTTGTATTTTTGTCTGTGGTAACCTTGTGATGAAATCTAGTGACACTACCTCCCATTTCCATTCAGCCATGGATATTAGATTCAACAAACCAGGAAGGTGCTGATGTTCTATGTTAAGTTGTTGGCATTCTATAAATTTCGCTAAGTATTCAACCACTTCTTTTTTCATTACTGGCCAAAAAAAAAAATTTCACCAATGTTGTAACCATCTTTTGGTATCCTAGATGTCATGCAAATGGTTTTTTATGATGTTCATCAATTATCATTTGCTTTAATTCTGGAATGTTGGGAGTATACAATTTTTCCATGTACGTCAATAACTTTTCCTCATTTTATACATAATGTGGTATGTGAGTTTGTGTTGGACACCTAATCCTAATGGGTTAGTGTGGAAGCCGAACTGACTAAGTAGTCCAAGGGACCTTGGGATGTGAATCCCAACGGTCACCATATTGTACTATAAATGTACATCTTTTGTGAATAAAAATTGTACTGTCATGATTTATCTTTCCATTTGTTCTCATTCACCATGTCTGTTTAACATGGTATCGGAGCCATGATGTGTGGCCTGTGTAGTTGCCTTGAATAGTGCTGGCCTATTTAACGCTGCTTGCCTGTTCTTCTGAATACCTCTGACTGTCATAAACATTTAAAAACAAAAAAAAGGGAAACGCTGCCTCTGCCACACCTGCATTGCACCTCATTATTAAACGTTGTTCTGACATTACTGAATCGGTGCCTGACAAGAACCCCTGAAGGAAAGCTGCCTGACAACGCTGGAAATGGTAACGCTGCCTGCCTGGAAATGACAAAAAAAAAAAAAACGCTGACTGAATGAGAAACGCATGCCTGAAGGACTTTCTGATCTCTCCCTCGTAGCCTGTTTTGACGCCCACGCTGCCGAGCTTATCTATGGCAAGCGCAAAGTCCCGGAAGAAAGAATTTTGGTCGGAAGCATATGTTTCCACGAGGCCAATGGTCCGAGCATCGGTGTAGAGGATCTGATCAGAGGCCAGCAAGCCCAAACCCTTTGGAAGATTCTGATAGAAAACATTATCAAAAGTCCTGGGAGAAAGGACATCGTTGAAGGCGACCATGTTGGGATCGAGGTTCTGCTGGGGGCGGACCTTTTGCAGGCCCGCAGTGTAGAGAGGATCGATGGTGGGATCCATGGGTTCCTTGTAGATCCTCCCCATGAACTCCTTACAGTGCGAGAAGCCCACGGTTTGAGCTCCTGAGAGCATTGTCATTTCCGACTGATTGAAGCCCTTGGATTCGAACAAGGCGTTTAGCTCGTCCACGCTCATCGTTGCTTCTGGGAGATTGCCTGCGACTCGAGAGGCTTTCGAGACAAGACCATCTTTGTGCCCCTTCTTGTCTGTACGGGTGGCCTTCTAGTGACCAGACGCCGTCAGTCTGTTAGCCCGAGTGCATTTCTTATGATATCTCGGAACGAAGAAGAACCATTGTCGCGCTCCAGGATCATGAGCCAAATCTGCTAGGGTTTAATAATATTATGGGAAAATTAGACACATACCTGCTGGTCTGGGCATACCTGCAATCATGAATGCGTTGCAATTGATCTCTCTCACTGTGTTCTCAGCCTGTTGCTCATTTTGCATTTCCACCAAGGCACTCACAGCAGCGTTCTTTGGATCCAGATAATTTGGAAAAATTTGGGCAGAAGTGACCACACCAAATTGACCAAGTGCTGTCTTGAGGATTGGTATTGTGACCATTGGTGAAAGGCTGTCAAGATAAACCGTGCATTTCATCTTCTCTTCAAAATTAGCACACTCCTTTTGTTGTTGAGTAGTTGAAGACCGTTCCATAATTACTTGAGAAAAAGAAAATTGCCAAGGCTTTTGTGACTATGAACAAGCAACATTGAGATTTACGTTTTATACACCATTTGAATTTATCGTTATTTTATAATTTATTGGTCCGACTGTTGGTTCATGAGGTGTGACCAGTTTCAGGCCCCAGTTGCATCGCTGCCGCTTTAGCAGCCTTGAATAATTTTTGTTGCGCTGGCTTGAATAATATTTTGCCTCTTTTAAAGTCTGGCCTGACAATTAGAACATGATTCCCCCGCAGAGTTTTCAGACGTGGTGAAGGCTTCCAAAGCAAGGTTACCCTATGCTCCTCTTCCTATTGGGAAAAGGATGCAATTTTGCAATATTGTTCGAGATATTGGACGTGGAAATTTCGTTGGAAATAGAGATGTTCAAGTTCTAGAGGAGGATGATTTCATTCCCTTGGGTCGGTATTAGTGGTTGAGTTTTGGATGAAGCAGCAATTCAACTACATGATATATTCACAATATATTATTTTGCCTTGTGCATGCATATCATTTTTGATTTCGTTTGAGCTGGACTGAGGCAATATCTTTGAAGATTTTGTTTCTGTGCTTTAGGATAGTCAACAATGGTTATTGGACAAACCTATGTATGAGTTAAATTCTACTGTTATCTGTCAACGAAGTTGGTACATGAAGAATTCACATACATTTTGGCTGCATGGTTGCCAAATTATTGGTCATTTGCAAGTTGATGAATTGTCTCATCTTTCCACCAGCAATTTGAAGCCTAAATATCATTTATTGACTCATTTGTTTTAGCTCATTGGCAAAAGCATTTATCTGAGAAAAACTGAAGGCATATTCACGTTGCAGAAAAATGTGATTTCATCCATCCATACAGTCTTTGCTTCATTGATAAAGCTCATTTTCGTCTTTAAATAAGATTGTAAACTCAATAAATCTAGTTGCATTGTATCCAAGAAGCTTGCAAATGGGCAATTTCAGAAAAAGCGAAGTTGTGCTGTTTCCTGCGTGTATATGAGTGTTTGAGTGTAACTATAATGAGCTGATTCATTTATGTTCGATGATCTTTTGAAAATTGAAATGGTTTGGTAGCGCTGGAGAAGGCATGCAGATCACAGGAAGATATGTATTGATTTGATTCCTAATTTGTTGGAAGTTAAATTCTTAGGTGAATTGAAGAAAATTCATTTTTGAGTGAGGAGTCTGTTTTCCGAATATCACCATTCTGTTTGCTGAATCTATTGCAAGCTGATTGATTTGAAGAGCAATTGGTGTCCATCTTTTCCTCATTGTTTTACTATTTTTTGAGGATTAAAAATGGCTCCAATTAGTGCAATATTAGAGTTAGTGGACAATCTAATATTCTCTACTATGAATAATACAGTGAAAATCAGCAAGGATTTTCTCTCAGAAATCCAAACTTCTCTGCAAAATGCACAGGAAAATATTGAGTTTTTGCAGCTGGAAACAAAGCTACAACAAGAAGAATTACAGCAGTGGAGTCATCATTCTGAACCTGTTTTTGTTCAGAGCATTGAGACAACCACCCATCAGCAGCAAGTTAATAATGCAGCAGTTGTACATGCAGATGCAAAAGTTCAGTCTGCACTTCCCAAGCCCATCATCAAACCTTGGGAACAGCTTGTCCACAACAAGCACAGAACCGGTCTTGGATATGACAAGGACTTGTCCTTTCATATTCCAGACTACTCAAAACCCATTCAGTTTTAGAGTGCTGGTTTCATTCATGACAGTTCACCTGCTCCTCATGATAGTTCAGCTTCAGCTGTTCCAGACTCTGCTCCTCTTCCACATCAACAACAACAACAACAGATAGTGAAATGCCAACACTGTGATTGAGTTGGCCATATGAAAGATCATTGTTTTGATCTTCATCCATGTAAGCATTGCCATAAAACTAGCCATTCTTCACACAGATGCTTCAGCAACAAACGTCCTGCAAGAACAAAGATTCATCTAGGATGGATCGCTTCTTGGCAATGGGCATCAACAGCCAAGAAGATATTTCAAACACATGTCAGAACTTGTTCCAAAGTATTGAAAAGTCTTGCAGGTGAGTTTTCTCCATCATCTCACCTTGTATCTGACAGGGGGGGAAATGATGGTCATCTACAAGCTTCAAAGCCACATCAAGCGAGCCTGAGCCACAACCTGCAACACCAGTTTCAGAGTTGTAGCCAGAGACAAAGATGCCTGAACATGCCTTCAGTTGGCGATTGGGACACTTCCTCTAGCAGAAGACTTCAGCTTCTTGCCAGTTTTGGAAGAGTTCCGGAAACAAAATTGAGAACACTTCCTCTAGCAGAAGACTCCAGCTTCTTGCCAGTTTTGGAAGAGTTCCAGGAATTGCATTAAGCATTCCAGAGTTGTTGGTCATCCTTAAACCATCACAGTTTGAGACTTCCCTTTTCAGGTTGAAGTTTTACCTTTTATGCGGGGTGAGACCTCCCTTTTATGGCTGAAGGTTTCCCTCTTTAAAACAATAGGATCA
>APFE030832603.1:59625-142279 GCA_000404065.3 Pinus taeda
CTTCTTGCGAAGTTTGGAAGAGTTCCGGGAACTGCACTAAGCGTTCCAGTGTTGGTGGTCATCCTTAAACCACTGCCTTTTTATACCAACATTTCAGAGAGCACATTCAGCCTAGTATTGCCATGCATATTTGCACATTTTATATTACAGCTCTGTTCTTGGACTCATACATAACCCTTCGGATTAAGGGGGGGAATGTTGGAAACCTAATCCTAATGGGTTAGTGTGGAAGCCGAACTGACTATGTAGTCCAAGGGACCTTGGGATGTGAATCCCAACGGTCACCATATTGTACTATAAATGTACATCTTTTGTGAATAAAAATTGTACTGTCATGATTTATCTTTCCATTTGTTCTCATTCACCATGTCAGTTTAACAGTTTGCTGCAATTTTTGTTACATTTCTAAATATTTGAAATCCTTATGCACTAAGTCTTTAATTTATTCTAGAAATTCATTTTTAATACTAATAACAACTATTACTGTTAGAGTGTGAGTGTGTCAGATTAGAGCATCCACTACCTACTTTTCCTTCCCTTTCATATGCTTAACCTCTAAGTCAAATTTGCTCGGGAATGTCATCCATCGATCACGTCTAGCATTAAGGTTGGGTTGACTGAACATATACTTTAATCTGAAATGATTTATTAGGAATGTGCATTTTTTTCCCAACAAATAACGCCTCCACATTTGTAGGCATGTATAACAACTGCTAATTCTAGGTTGTACATAGCATAATTTTTGTCATGTCCTTTTAATTTCCTTGACTTGTAGGCTATAACAGAATTATCCTATAAAAAAAACTCCTTCTAGCCCTTCCATATATGCATATGTACACACAATAAATTATTTGTTTAAATCTGCCAATTTAAGAATAGGAGTGGTAGTCAATAAATACTTTAGCTTATTGTCATGCGGAATGAGTCGATCTTGCGGACAAGATAGACCTTCCTAGAATCTAATGAAAACCTAATAACAAACAAACCAAGGACCAATTTTTCTAGAATCACAAATAAGTCAAGAACAACCAATTTTGTTTTCCTTTTGAAAATGAAAATCCAAACTTTCAATCACAAGCTTTTCGAAGTTTTGTAAAGAGAAAACTCAAAGCGGATTCCTCAACAAGGGAGATTTCATAAATTGTCAGACTCATAAGAAGACTGGTAGACACTAAGGTGATCTGAAGTCCCTACAGCCTCTAAGCTCAGAGCCACTACACAACCAAATCGAAAAACAAACCCTACAAGCAAAACTTCTAGGAATTTCACCTAAAACCCTAATGCTAATGAAATTAAACCAAGGAAATATTTCAACCAGTCACATGCAGGTATGGGAAGAGGATAACCACTAGAAAAACAAAATAAAACTAACTGAAAGAGCAAAAGTCAAAATTTTCAAAAATTTAGCAAGGTACGCAGGAGCAGAGCTTACCCAGGTGCGGGTACGCTCTGTGCACAAAGTAAAAGTGCGTACAGGTATGCACTGTGATACAAGTGCAGACTGCGGACTTCGACCAAAGTAATGAAAAATAAAAAACAAAGCTAAATCCACTAAGTCTACCCAAAGCCACACACAACAAGCCAAAAACAGAAACAAAAAGGCAAGTTTCTCAAGTCAAAGAAAAACGAGGAAAACAATCAAGTCCCCAGCTGAGTCGCCATTTTGTCACGCGGAATGAGTCGATCTTGCGGACAAGATAGACCTTCCTAGAATCTAATGGAGACCTAATGACAAACAAACCAACCAGACACTATCTTCTCTAAATGCACTTTATAAATAATGGCAAACAAATGTGTTTAAGGCCTACCTCATGTCCAACGCAAGTTTGGAGACTTCGCTCCTTTGATCCAAGTAAGTTCCTTTGTCGCAAACCTGCAAGCACAAACAAGGCAAACAATAAAATAGCACCTGAATATCCAATATTATAAAACATATTTAACATGAAAGTCAAGGAGTCCATGAAACAAATAACATGAGACACTTGTTGAGAAAAATGAGCTTGATTGTATTAATTCAAAAGGAGAAGAACCTTACAACCTTTGCCTTGACGCTGTACAAGCTCCTCCCAGGGTCCAACAAGAAGTCTCCTCTACTTTGACAAGCTTCACTCACTCCCTAATGAAGCCAAAAAGGTATGTGATCTCTCCTCTTAAGCTCAAATAGGAAGTCTTGATTTCACTAGCATTTACCCTCAAAAGTTCAGCTTCTAACCTCCCTGGCCACTGACCCAAGGCCTCAATTTATAGTGCAATGGAGATCAGTTACCAACTTCTCCTTCAAAGGGATAGAGTCCTCCTTCAAAGGGATAGCTCAACAAGGGATTAGTTCCTCCTCTTCAGGACATCTTCAATCTAATTGGTAATAAGTTGGGAGCCTTTATGGAAGCACATAATTACTATGAAGTTAGTGGAATAATCATTATGATCAAAATTCTAGTAAATTTGGATTCTTGATATGGGTTAATAGTGGAGCTAAATATCACTTATATGGGGTTCTCCCATAGAAAAATTTTAGACCATGATGGCATCCCATTGAAATGTCGCAGATGCCACACAGTGGGTCATGTTTTGAAGGATTTTCCACTCCCTTACTCAGGGAGGAAAGGGTGAAAGATTCAGCGGGGGGAATTTGTGGGAAAGGACAAGATGGAAACCCCTAAAGATCCAATATGGAATAAGGATTATCTAGAATTCAAGCAAGATGACCCTGAGGCCATGCCAATGGAAGTATATTTGAGTTCGAGGGATGAAGAGAAGCACAAAATAGAGCAATCTTTTTAAGTGGATGACCCTCCCTCCTCAGAATCTCCTTCATCGGGTAATATCTCCACTTCTCTCAGTGTATGTAATCTCATATGCTCCTTTAGTTCACTTTCTATGAGCTCAAACGTTACTTCTCAGTCTATTTTGTTTACTTACATTGGCTTTTCTGGATTATGCTCTAGTTTGGTTCCCTATTCCATTCCCCTAGCCCCTGTGTGTAGTCCACTTCCTATACGCTCCCTTTCTATGGAATTGTTGACCTCCTTCAACACATCTACTCGTTATAATATTCATTCCATGGCTAGAATGAAGGATTCTATGGTGGATATGGGAGGTTTGGTTCCATCTTCCCCATCCATGACTGGTGGGAAATATCAGGGTAGACAGTTCTTTATTTCCATAGAAAAATAAAAATCCAATTAGGATGTTGCTGCTAGCATGCATAAATCCATTATTGGGGCACTTAGATCAGTGGAAGCCCCAAGCTCAGTTCCCCGATGATTTTTATTTCCTTTAACTATAAAGGGCTAGCGAGCCCCCCCAAAAGTCAAACTCTGAGAAGATTGTTACAATCTGAAAATTTGGATGTCATCTTCTTCCAAGAAACTATAGGGAATGGTGATGTGATAGTAAGGATGTTGAAAGCTTTGATTCCTGGTTGGAGTTTTTTAGTAGTGTATACAATAGGGATATCGGGGGGTTTGTCGATCGACTTTAATCCAAAATCCATCAAGACTCTTGGTTCTTGGAGCTCTTAGGGGATATTGGGTGCTGATATTTTTGCAACAGAATTGGGTATGGAGTTAAAAGTAGTGAATATATATATCCCATGTCACGATAGGAATTCCTTCTGGGAAAGATTAATGGCTCGATCCTATATGAACATTGCTAATTTAGTTGTTGGGGGAGATTTGAATTTCTCTTTGGACACCTTATAAATTCAGGGTCCTCTTGCTCATCATGATCCCCTTTCTGAGTTCTTCATCCACCTACTAGAGGCTCATAAATTATGTGATGAAAACTTAATTAAATATAGAGCTACTTGGAGAAATAGACGAACTAGTAATGTGATGATCGCAAGGAGGATCAACCACTTTTTGATGAATGAATCTTTAATGGAAAGGATACCTCTCTTTTTCAATGGTTTGGAGTGGAGGGAATCTCGGACCACCACCCTTATTACTTGAAATCAAAGGGGGCTTCAACAAACCGGGGACCCCCTTCAAATTAAATTCAATGTGGTTAAGGAATGAATCATGTGGTTAAGGAATGAATCTTTCCATAATCTTGTTGTTGAGAAGTGGATTCCATTTATTTCTAATAGAGAAGGCTTTGTCTTGACTCAATTCGTTGAAAAATTAAAAAGGGTAAAAAAATCCACGATCACATGGTCAATAAGTAAGAAATAAAGGGATGAGGTGGTTATTAAATTTATTGAACAAGAATTAGAGCAGCTGGAAGCCCTAAAGGGTGGTGGGTATTTATACAAGGAGTCAAAGCAAAAGATAATCCTCTTAAAATCCACCAAGAAGAGAATTCTAGAAGAAAAGGAGGAGACTTGGAGGCTTAAGAGAAAAGAAATTTGGCTTAAAAGTAGGGACGATAACACAAAGTTCCTCCAACAATTTGCAAAGGGGCGTCATGCTATTAATATTATTTGGGCCTTAGATGATTCGAGTAGGGAAAGAACTTCAAATTTTGAAAAGCTCGCCAGGCTAGATAAAAATCACTTTTTCAATATTTTTAAGACCCCAAGGGAAGCATCCTTAGCTGAGTTTATCTCCTTGGCTTGACACTTCCCTCGGTTCACGAACAACGAAGACAACCAATATCTTATGGAGATGATGTCGAAGAATGTTGATTGAATGAGACTTAAATATTGACACAAGAATAAGAAATTAAAACTACCTAGCAAGTCACCCATCCTAGTACTATTAACAAGAATTCAGAATATGTCACAGTGCTTGAGAGAAGTATTGCAGAAAAATAGTATAACAAGAAGTCAGAATAAGAACTCAATGTATAAGATAAATATTGTAGAAAAATAACGCAAGAGGAAATCAAATATTTATTGAAATGGGTTATACCATGAGACTACATTATGAGTAAAATCATGATTTACTCCATAGTGAAGTTCTGTATTTATACTTTTTACAAGTATCTTTCACCGAGAGTCATGCCTCCTATTACATTTCAAATACCATGGGTAAATACCATGGTTTACAAAATTCATGGGTGAATAACATGGGAAAATATGATAAATTATGACACCATGGGTAAATATAATAAATTATGATACCATAGGTAAATACCATGGTTTACAAAATCCATGGGTGAATACCATGAGTGAGTATCATAATTATGATGTAAAATTGAAATCATTAAGTTATCACTTCAATATTATGATTTAGTTTGTTTATTGTCATGCATTATCCATGGTTTCAACAAACATTAACTGCGGTGATTATTTTCCACCCGGATCAATCCTCCCCCCTTAAGAAGCAATGGTCCCCATAACTGTGGGTTAGTGGATGACCCAAAACTAAGTGTTATTGAAGACAAGGGTTTTCTTGTGGTTGACCCATAACCATGTGTTTGTAGATGACCCTTAACCATGGTGAACGAAGATCCGGGGATAGAGATACCATGTAATGCTTGTGGGTCAGCGGTGACTCTGGCAATGTGAGACCTACAATGGACTTCAATGGCAGGGTTTTGTGTGGTTGACCCATAATTGCGATGAACCAAGATCCAAGGATGGAGATACCCGATAACTTTTATGGGCCAACTGTGATGTTGACAATGTGCAACCTAGCTAATGGACTTCAGTGGCAAGGGTTTTGTGTGGTTGACCCATAACCATGTTGAGATAGTTTGCTTGCTGATCCCTGTGGTAGAGATCTGGTGGCTTATCTTTGTAAATTCTCACCATCCAATGAAATTTTGTAAAGGCTTCCACCAGCTTATTCCTCTGTGATGTAAGTTCTTCCTCGAGCAACAATTTGATAGGATATCTTGCCTTGTCATGTAAGTTCTTCCTCAAGAAACAATTTGATAGGATATCTTGTCTTGTCATTTCTATTTCTGTCTGCCATGTGAGGTTGTCGGTTTTGGTGAGGATGCCCTTGCAAAGGTTGCAATAATTTGAGTTTGAGCTCCTTGTACCCTGACCCTGTTGGGGACATGCACAAAAAAATAAACAAGAGTTTCCCCCCTCTGATACCACTAGTCCAAATCGTTGGAGGAATGAACAAAAAATTATAACTTCAAAGCAAGTCACCCATCCCAATACTACTATGGCCCAAGGGTGCTCAACTACATAGTTCTCATGAGATATAATGCATTAATTCCATTGTAATCCAAGTTGTTGAACAAAGGAAAATTCACGAATGGAAAATGAATATGTCACAATGGTTGAGAGAAATATTACATAATAATAATATAATAAAAACTCATGGTATGGTATGATGCTTAAATAGATCTTGTATAAAAACATTATAATAAGAATTCAATGCGTAAGAGAAATATTGCAGAAAAATAACACGAGGAACTCAAATATTTATTGAAATGGGTAATATACCACGAGACTACATTATGAGAAAAATGATGATTTACTCCACGATGAAGTTTGTATCTATACTTTTTACAGGTATCTTTCACCAAGATTCATGCCTACATTTCAAATACCATTGGTAAATACCATGGTTTACAAAATCAATAGGTGAATATGATGGGCAAATATAATAAATTACGACACCATGGGTAAATATAATAAATTATGATACCATGGGTAAATACCATGGTTTGAAAAATCCATGGGTGAGTATCATAATTATGATGGTAAAATTGAAATGGTCGTGTGATTAGATTCTCACTTTAATATTATGATTTATTTTGTTTATTATCATGCATTATCCATGGTTTCAACAACCATTAATTATGGTAATTATTTTCCACCTTGATCGAGTGAACTGCATAAATTTTTTCATTCCAAAGGGGCAAAAGTCTTGGCCCCGATTGAGAGTTTTATGAAATCGTAGGGGGTGATCTTCTTAAGGTGGTGGAGGACCGAAAATAGTTTGGGCCCATCTCATTATGCAATTGTATTTATGAGATTATAGAAAAAATGTTGCTAATAAACTGAAGCCGATCTTGTAAACAAATATTGCAAAAGAGAATTTTTCCTTTTTGGAAGGTAGGAAGATCCATGAGGCCATTGGGGTCAGTTAGGAAGGACTCCATAGTTTAAAAGTGAATAAAATAAAAGGGTTGGTTCTTAAAATAAACATGTTCAAAGCATATGATAGGGTTAGTTGGATCTGCATTAGAATTCTAATGACCCACCTGGGATTTGAAGTCAGGTTCATAAACTAGGTCATGAGTTGCATTACTTCAGTTTCTTTTGCAATGCTTATCAACAGTTTGACTTCAGCGTTTTCCCATGCTAAGAAAGGCCTTCATCAAGGATGCCCACTCTCCCAACTATTATTTATGTTGGTGGATGAAGGTTTAAGTAGATTGTTGGTTGAAGCCAAAAGGAGAGGTGTCCTCAAAGGTGCAATGGGGGCTAGTGAATTAAGCATTAAACATATTATGTGTGTCGATGACATTCTTATTTTCTATGACAAGTGCATGTGAGACTTGGCTTCCATAAAAGAGGCCTTGTCAATTTTTAGTTAAAAATAATCAATATTATTTTTGTATTAATGGAGAAATGGTTACATAGTTGTAACGTATCTCCTTAGTTTAGGATTTGTTCGTAGAGTTGAGGAGTTTGTTCTCAACTATCTCATTTCTAATGATGTATTTAATATTGTAATATTCATTTGATGTAATGTAGAGTGAACAGAGAGAGAGTCTCTTCTTTGTTTGAGTGCAGTCTCCAGGTGTGGTACACACCTGAGAGCTGCAACTCCTTCATTTAATTCAAAGTCTGATTTTTATCTTGGTATCAGAGCTTAGGGTAGAGGTAGCCTTAAATTTGTATTTTTATTTTTCTCTTAGGGATGCATCATTAAATTACATATCTGTAGTGGTAGGAGAGCATGTAAATGTATCTATATGATTAGGGGGAGCTGCAGTAACACCTGGAGCGAAGGGTCTCGGATGACTGATCATCTCTGAGCCGAAGAAAGGGTTGGCTCAGACTTAGTGTGCGGCTTGGAATGCAAAAGTAGATTGGCGCGACTTTTTTGTGAACAGACGCGCCCATTGGCATGGGTTTGAGGCTAATAAGCGCACCAAAATCGGTGCACACCGTGAAAAATACTTTTCTTTTCTGTGATTGGCGCGGATCTTTCGCTGTGGAAAGCGCCTTTGACTAGAAAGAAGAGCCAACCTCTTTCTCTTTGAGAAATCTGCAAACTTTTGCAGATTGGACCTTGCCCGGTGGTGGCACGTAGAGATTTCTGCTCGGTGGCAGCAGATTTGATTTGCCCGGTGGTGGCGAATTGAGGTTCCTTGATCCGCTCGGTGGTAGCAGATCGGACCTACCGGTGGTGGCGAATTAGAGCTCTGAGATCTGCTCGGTGGTAGCAGATCGGATTGGCCGGTGGTGGCGCAGTGCAGCTCCTCGATCTGTTCGGTGGAAGCAGATCGTCTTTGCCCAGTGGTGGCGTGGTGGAGTTGTTCGTTGATCTGTTCGGTGGCAGCAGATCAGACTTGCCCGGTGGTGGCACAGTGAAGTCCCTGATCTGTTCGGTGGCAGCAGATCAGACTTGCCCAGTGGTGGCACAATGAAGTTCCTAATCTGTTCGGTGGCAGCAGATCGGACTTGCCCGGTGGTGGCCGGTTGAAGTTTCAGTTGGGAGAAATGAATAACAGCATAGAATCATACCTCCACGAGTCTGGAAAACTCGATGGAACGAATTTCTCCAACTGGTAATTTAAAATGCAAACTTTGCTGGAGAGTGTGAATGCATGGTTGATCGTCTTGGGAAATGAGCAGAGAACTGGAACACCGGCCCAAGAACAAGATTGGGATAAAAGAGAAACGAAAGCGAAAGTCATACTGAAGATCTTTGTTAAAGACAATATTATCCCGCATATCAGAGATTGCAAGTCGGTTGCGGATATATGGACAACGATCAAGAATTTGTATGAGACACAGAATACAAATCATGTTCTGACACTCAAGGCAAAACTGTTTGCATTGAAGATGGAGGAGAATGAGTCCGTTGCTGGATTCATGGCCAGAGTTAAGGACCTGAGTGACAAATTGGGAGCTATTGGAGAAAAGGTGTCCGACTCAGATCTGGTCACACTCACATTGAACAGAATGACTGATGAATACTAGATGTTCATCACAGGACTATCAGCAAGGGAGAAAGCCCCTTCATTTGATGACCTGACAGAAATTCTGCTCCAGGAGGAGGAGCGACAACAAAATCTAAAAACTTAGAGCAATGACCTTGCCCTAATGGCGAAAAGGCGACAGTACAGAGGGAAGCAACACCAGCGCCAGCACCAACATCAACACCAGCAACTGCAGCAGCAGCAGAAAGGAGCCAATACATTTCAAAAGAAATCATTTAGAGTTATGACTGATAATTATGTTAAGAAATGTTTTTACTATGGAAAGCCTGGTCATCAGATTAAAGAATGCTATAAGAGGCAGGGGGATGAAAGAAGAAGCAAACAGAGGAGAAACCAGAGCTGTTTTGCTAGAGAAGAGGAGGACCACAACCATGATCTTCGACTATTCACAGTCGATTGTGCTCTTTCAGCATCAAAGGGAGATGAGGACGACATATGGTATGTCAACTCTGATGCATCCTCACACATGACCAGTAAGAAGGACTGTTTTGATTTTCTTGAAGAAACTGCATGTGGATCAAAAATTTATCTAGGAGATGATAGTGGGTATGAGATCAAAGGATATGGGGATATTCCTGTGAAGCTATCTAGTGGTGATATTAAGCATCTTAAAAATGTACTATATGTTCCAGGAATTAGGAAAAACTTGATCTTTGTCTCAATGATTACAGACCAGGACATGCAAGTGCAATTCTTTAAGAATAATTGTGTCATTAAGGATAGCCAGATGGTAACAGTTGCAACGGGAGTGCGCGTGGGGAACTTGTATAGATTGGATGAAAAGAGTATGCCACGACAAGCAATGCTTGCAGTTGGATCAACAATGGAAAATCTCTGGCATCATAGATTCGGCCATCTCAATTTGCAAGACCTCATCTTACTTCAGAAGAAAGGTATGGATGGTCAAGCTGGAATGTGATGGATGTGCATTAGGGAAGATGCATAGAGAAGAGTTCCCTTTGCATGTCAATAGAAAGGAAAGAGACATTCTAGAACTAGTGCATACAGATATTTGTGGACCTATGGAAACTAGGTCTTTTGGTGGAGCGTATTACTTTTTGTTGTTTACAGATGATTGCACTAGGTTTTCATGGGTGTATTTTTTAAGTAAAAAGAGTCAAGCCTTTCAATACTTTAAAGAGTTTAAATCTATGATAGAGAATCAAACAGGAAATAGGATAAAGATTCTCCGCTCGGACCAAGGGGGAGAATACAGGTTATGAGAGTTCATGAACTTCTGCAAGCAGCATGGGATTATGCAGCAATTCACAGTGCCACACACTCCACATCAGAATGGAGTAGCAGAACGAAAGAACAGAACTCTTGTGGAGTGCGCCAGAAGTATGCTTCAAGGTAAGGGTTTACCGAATGGTCTTTGGGTAGAGGCTATCAACACTACTGTTTATTTGAAGAATAGGAGTCCCACTAAATGTCTAGGCTTCAAAACCCCTTTTGAAGCATTGTTTGGACTGAAGCCAGCGGTTAGTCATTTGAAAATTTTTGGGTCAAAAGCTTATGCTCATATACCGAAAGCATATAGTAAGAAGTTAGACCCTAAAGCATTGAAATGTATATTTGTTGGATATGGCACTGAGTATAAGGCATATAAGTTATATAATCCTGTGACTCACAAAGTTTTTGAAAGCAGAGATGTTATTTTTCATGAACAGGTTGAAGATAGAAAGGAAGATTCTAGCCGTGATAGCCACATTCCTTTGCTGATAGAAGTGAACAGTGAAGAAGATGAAGAGCAGGGGAAAGAGCAGAAACAGGAAGAAGTAGCAGCAAATAGTGTAATAAGTGATGATGCAAGCCCGGAAAGCGCTGAAACAGATAGAGTTGAGGTAAGCCCTCTACCTAGAAGATCGGGTAGGAAGACTAGACTACCTGCTAGATTGAGAGACTATGCTTTAATGTCCAAAATTTTAAACATTGTAGAACCCGCAAACTATGAAGAAGCAAGTAAATCAGATGAATGGAGGGCTGCAATGCATGAGGAAATTGAATCAATATATACAAACCATACTTGGGACTTAGTTGAGTTGCCTGAAGGAAAAACCCCTATAAGATGTAAGTGGTTGTATAAACCAAAGATAAATACAGATGGGACTGTAGAAAAATTCAAAGCTAGACTGGTAGCAAAGGGTTACTCACAGCAGGAAGGATAGATTTCGATGACACCTTTTCCCCTGTAGCTAAATTAAATACAATTAGAATGTTAGTTTCTTTAGCAACAAAACATAAATGGAAGCTACACCAGCTAGATGTCAAGTCTGCATTTCTGAATGGTGAATTAAAAGAAGAAATCTATTTAGTACAGCGTCCTGGTTTTGTGAAAAAGGGGCAGGAGCATTTAGTGTGTAAATTGCATAAGGCACTTTATGGTTTGAAACAAGCACCCAGGGCATGGTATGAGAAAACTGATTCATTTTTTATAGAGCATGGTTTTCATAGGAGCCGCAACGATCCAAACCTGTATACCAAGTTAAATAAGCAGAGGCAGATTATTTGATTTCTTTGTTTGTGGATGACATGATCATAACAGGAAATGCAAATAATTTGATCAAAGAAATCAAGCAGAAAATGTCACAAGTATTTGAAATGAAAGACCTTGGAGATCTTCATTATTGCCTAGGTTTGGAGGTATGGAGAGATTTTGGTCAAACTATTTTTACTCAAGGGAAGTATGCTAGAACCTTATTGGAAAGATTCAAAATGTAGTGCAAAATAGCAGCAACACCATTGCAACAGAATCTCAAGTTAAGCAATGACGATGGCACAAAACAGGTGGATGCCACTTTGTATAGACAGCTGGTGGAAAGTTTGATATATCTCACGACAACAAGACTTGATCTTGCATATTCTGTTAGTGTGTTGAGCCAGTTCATGTCCAAACCACTTGAAAGTCACTGGATTGCAGCAAAATGTGTGTTGAGTTACCTTAGTGGTACTTGTAATTATGGTATTTTATACACTGACATTTCTGATGTTACTTTAGCAGGTTATTCAGATTCTGATTGGGCAGGGAACCTGGATGATAGAAGGTCAATCACAGGTTATGCATTTAGTACTAGATCCAGGGTTATTTCGTGGAGTAGCAAAAAGAAAAGTACTGTAGCACTATCATCATGTGAAGCTGAGTACCAAGCATTGTGTGCAGCCACATGCGAAGCTATCTGGTTGAGGAGATTGCTCAGCGATGCAGGCGAAGGACAGAACGAATCTACCAACATCAAAACTGACAACCAGAGCACAATCAAGCTTGCATACAATCCAGTTTTCCATAAAAATACCAAACATATTGACACTCAGTTTCAATTTGTTCGAGAAAAGATACAGTCTAAAGAAATATGTGTGGAGTATTGTAACACTTGTGATAATTTAACTGATATTTTTATTAAGCCTCTAGGGCGAGTAAAGTTTGAATTATTTAGAGGGATGTTAGGAGTGCAGAATAACCCTTTCTCCATTAAGGGGGGGAGTTAAAAATAATCAATATTATTTTTGTATTAATGGAGAAATGGTTACATAGTTGTAACGTATCTCCTTAGTTTAGGATTTGTTCCTAGAGTTGAGGAGTTTGTTCACAACTATCTGATTTCTAATGATGTATTTAATATTGTAATATTCATTTGATGTAATGTAGAGTGAAAAGAGAGAGAGTCTCTTCTTTGTTTGAGTGCAGTCTCCAGGTGCGGTACACACCTGACAGCTGCAACTCCTTCATTTAATTCAAAGTCTAATTTTTATCTTTTTTGAGAAGGCTATAGGTATGATGATAAATATTTAGAAATATACTTTGTCAGAGGTGGGTTTGTCCATGGATGAGCTTACGAACGCACAAAACCTCTTTCCATTTCAATCAAATAAATTTTATGAAGGTCTCAAATGTTTGGGATTTCACCTGAAACCAAATGATTATAAAAAAGATGACTGGTTGTGGTCAATAGAAAAAAAATGAGAAGAGACTAAATGTTTGGAGCTTCCAATGGTTGTCTAGGGAAGGAATATTAGTGCTTATTAAATCCTCCCTAGAATTTATTCATGTCTTCTAGATATCCTTAACATGGATACCAAAAAGGGTTTTGAATTCAGTTAGTAAGATTTCCTGTAGATTTCTATGGATGGGGTAGAAAGATGGCAGGGTTTTTTCTTGAGTCAAATTGTATAAAATCACCTCTCCATAGAAATGGGAGGAAAGGGGCGTAAAAAATATGCATTCTTTCCCCAAGGCGTTGGTAGCTAAGGTTGGTTGGAGACTTGTTTCCACAAAAGGTCTATGGACCAAAGTGGTTTCCAAGAAATATATCCACTCATCCTTAATTGAAGATTGGATCAAGACTCCAAATAAGAAAAGGGAGAACGTTTTGGTGGTTTGTAAGGTCGTCTTAGCTTCATTCATTGTGATAGAGGAAGGACTGGCATGGAAGGTCAGCAACAGTGAAAAAGTAAAAACCAGCGTTGACCCATGGGTGGGATGTGGAGGAAATAATATATTATTATCAGTCTAATTTAAGGGTATAAATTAGGTCATCAATTCTATTATCAATCCGGAATTCGTAAACTTAGAGACTAATTCTAAAATATTAACACTTTAACTAACTTGAGGTCTTAAGCATTATTGTCAAGCAAACTTCAATCTCCCTTACAAGAGATGGATTAAAAAAGCTTCCAATGACAAAATCAATACATTTAGATCATTAATTACTTTCAATTAAATAGTTAATTAACCAAAATGAAGCAATCCAATCACATATAAGCAAAATGGGCAATTTTGACAATTTTAACTATTGAAAGTGAAAGGAATATCAAGCTGCATTACATGAGGTTAATTCATAATATTTCTTATCAAGCATAACAATAACCAATTCTTTCAAATGACACTGAAATAAATAACAAATGAACACAACGAAATTGCAGCAAACTTAAAAACTCATACCATACAATGAAAATCAAGTGCACAAGCTTGGCAATGGGGGCCCTCCACACTTTGCTTGCACAACTTCAAGTGAGAACCAACTAAAAGAAGTTGAAGTACAGGCTAAGAATCATCCATTAATCACAATGCAAGTATAATAAACTCTGAATTAGTTCACTTTACTAAATAGCAAAATTTCATCAAACTTAACATATCATAATATGTCTTTCTTCCTCAAATCCCACATATTTATACAAGAGTTTTTGTAACCAATTGAATAAAATGTATTTATGAAAATCCTAAATGAAGGATAATAGGTAAAATTCATCCTTTTTATCACTAGAATTTCAGAGAAATCCCTCAAAATCCAAAACCACCCTAATTTTATGCTTAAAACAAGGGATTTTCTGCATGATTGGCATAGTTTGACCAACGCTGACCGAGCACCTCCGTGAACCTTTTCAAGAGAAAAATAGGAGTTTCACCATCCTTATGTAATGAAGATTACCCAAAAACCTTTGAATTTTACCCAACTATCCTGCACATATGAAAACCATGGAGCTATTACGGGAAGTTGCAACATCCCGTAATTACCACTAAAATTTTACTTTTAAATCAATACTTTATCAAAATTTAAATCATTAAAAGTAAATGACAATTGTACCTGATTTAATTAATTTCAAGGGTTCTATGGATGAAAATGGAAGTGGAAAAAGGAAAATGAAGGCAAAAATGGCTTATGTGACGAAGATAAAACACCAAAAAGAGATACCCAACAATCCCTGCAAGAGATTAGAGAATACCTAAATGAAAATGGAAGATAGACACTGAATCAGGTGGTTGATCCAGCGTAGACATCCATATGGGCTTAGGGATGGGGTGATGTAAATCAATTAATTCTATTGATTGCATTTTTAGTCAATCATTAAATTATATCAATTCACTCAATATTTTGCATTCTTGTTTCAGTGATAGGGCTAACACTTTGTGCTGGGTGTACTCCCCTTAGGGGAATATTCTTCAAAAATGGGCTATTTATTTATTAATGGTAGCAAAGAGCTAGGGGATCTAGCCCAGTGGTGGAAGAAACTGTGGAAATTAAGTTGTCCAACAAAAGTAAAGCTCTTTCAATGGTGTATTTTGGAAAACAATATTCTCATTGGCAATAACCTAAAAAGAGATGCATGAATAGGCCTAATTGGTGCACATTATGTATGAATGTGGAGGACTCTGTGGACCATCCTTTCCTTGTGTGCCCTTTAACCATTGTTGTATGAAATTTTGTTAGATATGCTTTAGCTTTTGACATTTTGTGTCAGGGTCCCTCCTAGAGGGAAGCTTAGCAAGCTTGTTGGGATCATGAAACACCTAAAAAACTTGGAAATCTCCCGCCTATAATCAATTGGGGAATATGGAGAGCAAGAAACAATGATATTTTCCAAGAAAAGTCTACATCTCCTGATAGGGTGGTTGCACAAGCTCTAGCTACACATGACTTAAACTTTAGAAACTGCTAATGTGCATCGTCCTCAAAACATTACTGCTAAAGAAGTTGATTGCTCCTTCCCCTGGGAAAAATTTTATGGGGCCTCCCTATATGGGGGTAAATGTGGGGGATGGGGGGGGGCGGAGCTATTTTATTTCTTAAAGAAAACCATTCCTTGAAACTCTAAAGAAGAGTAAGCAAGGGTACAAATAACTATACAAAATTACTTTGTCTCAAGCTTTTTCTTCTATTTGCTATTGAAAAGGGTTGTAGGCAACTTTAAATTTTTTGGGATTATCTGATTGTTATTAATTAGTTCAATGATATCACTAGATGTCACATGTACACACTAATACTAATTCTTGAAGAAATATTACTATTGAAACATGGATTTGATTGGATTCCTTGTTGTCACATATACAAAGAAATGAGCACTAATGGAGATGCTTTATCCAAAGCAGACATTGAATATAATTTGAGAACTTCGAAGATCATGGAGCAGCGAGATGACACTTTCTATGAGTATTATCATAGGCCTTTCATAGAAGGTATGTAGATGGATATCCCTCATGATTAATGATAGTTCACTTCTTTTTTGATCTACTTTCTTTGAGATACAATTCAAGGATGGTAGGTAGTTTTATTGCTTTTTGGTTATGTATTCATGATATATATGGATAGACTTATCTGATTGACATGGGAAAGGCCTAAATGGCCTGTTATTTTGATCTTTTGATGGATGGTAGTACATAAGAACAACCTAGTTTTGCATGCACTTATGTGCATATTTTGAATATAATTTTCATATTTTTTTTTAAATGAAAATTGTGATTTTTTCTTCAAAAAAAACTTAAACTACCAAAATAAAACACCTTAAATATAAATAAATTACAAAAAAAATAATTAACCAAAATAATTCCATCTCAAATGCTTAACATTTTAAATACATTCAAAACATTATAAATAAAAACTTTTCTTGATTTTTTTTTTTTTTTTTTTTTTTTTTTTTTTGAAGGAAAAGAAGTTGAATTAAGGAGTATCACAGGGAAACCACATAGTAAACTCTAAGAGCATGACAAAGCTTCTAAAGAAAGAACAACATGGCATAATTTCACAATTATGTTCATTAGAGGTTCCCACATCGAAATTATCTATTTCTCCAGATCTCCAAAAAGTCTTGGGCAATCATTCCAAGGTATTTGAGACTCCCAAAGGCCTCCCACATAATCATGATCATGACCATGCTATGCATTTGATTCTAGGAAGTGTTCATCCAAACATCATGCCTTACATATATCCCTATGCCCAAAAGAGCGAAATTGAATTTATGGTTGCAAAAATGCTAAAAGTTGGAATAATTCAACCTAGTCAAAATTATTTCTTTGCTCCAGTAGTATTAGTGCATAAGAATGATGGATCATGGCACATGTGTCCAGATTATAGAGAGCTCAACAAGCTCACTATTAAAGATAAATTTCCCATTATAAGCATTGATGAATTATTGGATGAATTACATGGAGCAATTTATTTCACCAAGTTGGATCTCCATTCAAGATCTCATCAATCAGAATGAAGAATGAAAACATTCCAAAAACAACATTTAAAACTCATGAGGGTCATAATGAATTCTTGGTCATGCCTTTTGGCCTTACCAATGCACCTTCTACATTTCAAAGTTTGATGAATTCCATTTTCAAACTCTGCCTTAGAAAATGTGTGTTAATATTTTTTGATGATATATTAATCTACAGCGAGTCTCAAAAGGATCATGTTCAACATGTTGACATGGTGCTCAAACTATTGGAGGAGAAACAATTATATGCAAAACCTCCAAATGTTTCTTTGGAGTACAAGAGGTGGAATACCTAAGTCATGTTGTATCTCATAAAAGTGTTAAGTTATATTTTAGCAAAATTAAATCCATTAAAGAATGGAAAATTCTCGCATCCATAAAGCATCTGCGAAGATTTCTCGAGTTGATAGAGTATTATCATAAGTTTGTTAAGAATTATGGGAGAATAACAACATTACTGAAGAAATATGCATTTTCTTGGACTCTCGAAACAATGATGGCCTTTGAGCATCTTAAAAAGGCAATGTGCCAAGCACTAGTGTTAACTACACCAAACTTCACAAAAACTTTTATTGTGGAATGTGACGCCTCAAGAAATGGAATTGATGTTGTTTTAATGCAAGAAAGAAGACCCATTGCTTTTGAAAGTCGTCAAATCAAAGGAAAGTATTACCTGAAGCTATTTATGAAAAGGAAATGTTGGCAATACTACATGCACTTAAGAAATGGTGACCTTACCTAATAGGAAAACACTTCAAGGTAAAAATAGATCATGATATTCTTAAATATTTTTTAGAACAAAGATTATTTTCAGAAAGCAACAAAAATGGGTTACAAAAATGTTGGGTTATGATTGTGAAATCATCTACAAGAAAAAGAAGCAAAATGTTGTTGCAGATGCACTCTCAAGAAAGGATGAGGATGTGGAAGCATTGTTTTGTGTCATTTATATTATCCAACCAGATTTAGATAAACGAAGCAAGAGATGAATGGAAGAATGACGAAGAAGTGTGTGCACTCATTCAAAATTTGTAGCAAGATCTCAGTGCATCTGACAGAGTTATTTGGAAAAATGATTCATTATGCTACAAAGATCACTAATACCTCGGTAAGAATTCCCAACTCAAACAAAAGATTCTTCTAAAATTGCACACCTCTCCCTTAGGAGGGCACTCAAAAATTTTAGAACTTTTTTTTTTAGTAGGTAAGCACCCACAGGGGATTTGAACCAATGACCTATTGCAATGAGTGTCTTAACTGTGCACCCATTCACCGTCAATCCAAAGCCCCGTGGGCTTAGAATTTTTAAAACTTACCACAAAATTAAGAATGACTCTTTTTTATGGCTTCAAATATGATATTCAAAAGTTTATGGTAAAATGTTTGGTTTGTCAACAAAATAAAGTTGAAACAATTAAGACCCAAAATCTGTTACAACCTTTATCCATTATAAGTCAACATTGGGAGGATGTTTCAATTGATTTTATCACAGCCTATTCAAGTTTGACGGAAAGAGTGTCATGGTGGTAGTTGATAGACTTACCAAGTATGTACACTTTTGTGCATTATCTCATTCATTTAAACCCAATGTAGTTGTTACTGCATTTATGAAAACAATACAAAAACTACATGGAAACCCAAAGATTATTATAAGCGATAGAGATCCCATTTTCACTGGAAATTTTTAGACAATTATTTTTTTGTCCGAGTACTTAGTAAACTCATCATCATCAATTTGATGGACAAACTGAGATAGTGAACCAATGTTTGGAAGGATATCTTCGTTGCTTTGTAATGGATAAACAAACACAGTGGGTGAAATGGTTGCCTCTCGCTGAATAGTGGTATAATACTTCCTTCCATATTACAACAAAAATTACTCCATTTATTGCACTTTATGAATATCATCCATCGTCCATCACATCATCTTTAAGAGAAAATTCTAAGGTTCAAGCAGTGGAAGATCACATCAAGCATTAACAAAAAGTTCTTCAACTCTTAAAGGATAACCTCACTTTGGCGCAAAATAGAATGAAACAGCAAATACATCAACATTGCATCGAAAGAAATTTTCATGTAGGTGATTGGGTATTTCTACGATTACAACCATACAAACAAATGTCCCTCAAACAAAATAAGAAGGATAATAAATTATCACCAAAGTATTACAATCCATACAAGGTGTTGCAAAAGATTGGTACTATGGCATACAAATTGGAACTTCCTGCATCTCCTCGAGTGCACCCAAAAAAAAATCATATTAGGACTTGAAACAATCATAGAAACAAAAACTCGACAACTACGAAATTGATCAATCTCAGTGTATCTCATTAAGTGGAAGAACTTACCCACTAAAATTTCAACATAAGAAAATGATAATTTTATACAAAAGCATCCACAACTACTCAAGCATTGAGGATAACAATTTTTGGAGGGGCATGTTAAATTCCTATAATACTAGTGTATTCCCCCATTATTATTGTCATTATCGTTGTTATTGTTATTGTTGTACTTATGTTGTCCCCATATTGTTATTATTGTGCCCCATAGAAACTCACTATTGTTATTGTTGTGCCCTTACACTATTATCGTTATGTCGGCTTTAATTATATTGAGACCCCTTAAACTTGTATATATAAAAAAGATGTTTTGTCATTTGAATCATCCAAGAATTATTCATTTGTGTAATGTAAAAGAGATTGCCCCCTCGAAGAGACTAATTTCAAAGTCATTGATCTATGTCTTCTTCTATTTTATGAATTGGTTGCATAACACATAGAGAGACCTCTCCATGGAGCAATTACATTAGCACATGATGAATGTGGATCAATGACTAGATAGCATTGAGAAGCACCTTGGGATCCCTCCCCCTCTTGGAAGCACATCAGGCAACAACAATGAATAGATCCAAGTTGCAACTACTAATTCAAACCCCTCTCCTTAGTCTATTGTTATGTCTCTAGTTTCTAAATTTCTTGTTTACTTAGTTTGCTTTCATGGCCACAAACGCCCAAACGCCCATATTTTAGCTTATGTATGGTAAACTTTGAACTATTATGCAACTTGATGTGTCTTACCTCTAAGGAGAATGCAATTTTCGATATGGTTAGAATTTCCTAATGCCAACCAAAACTTTCGTATTCTCATGTAATTTCTTGTTTGGAAAGAAATACAAATTTTACTATTTAATTAAAAAAAAAAAAAAATCATATTTTATTATAATAATGTTATAATATATATATGGAAAATAAATAATAATATATTTATGAATTTAAATATCTAACTTTATTTTTATGTAAAATTATATATTGTAATATTAAACAAATTTATAAAAACAAAATTGATATTCTCAAACTTAAATATACATAGGTAAAGTTCTTCACAATCTTAAATCTTAATGTGAGGTAAACATCAAAAAGTCAATAATATCATAATAATATTATGTGAAGTTGAAATATGTATTCTGAAACAAGATAACCTTCCTTGATGTAATGTTCACTAACGAAGTCGATTATAATATGCTAATTTGTGATAGTTTGAAATTTGCATAAGTACTTTCACAATAATGATGATAGGTGAACTAAAGAGGTTCATGAAATCAAAATAAATATCATCATATTTCACAACATACTTGATGATGTTCATGATTCTGGTGAAGAAATTAAAATAAATATAATCATATTTCACAACATACTTGATGTGATGTGGCAAGTAAATGTGTAAAGTTAATAATAATATATGTTATGCAAACTTGTGAAGTGTAAAAATTACAACATTCAACCTTCATCTTATCCAAACTTTGGATTCATAAAATGCACCTTCTAATATTGCAACCTTGATGTGATGGAAAGTTCAAAGTTCTCAGTTCATGAAATTTGTATGTCAAAATATGAATATACAACCTTCAAACTTCAAAGTTCTCAGTTTATGAAATTTGTATATTCAAAATATGAATATACAACCTTGAACCGATGCAAAGTTCAAAGTTTATGAAATTTGTAATTTAAAAATATAAATATACAACCTTGAATTGATGCAAAGTTCAAAGTAAGTTTATGAAATTTGTAATGTCAAAATATGAATATACAATTGTGATGTTATGCAAAGTTGTGATAATTTTATAAGATTGGCAATGTCAATGTTACACAAAGTTGTGAAACCTAAAATTGTCTATGTTATAAGATTGGTAATGTCAAAATATATATATTTGATATTATCATGTTATACATATTTGTAAAACCTAAAATGCATTTCCTTAAATTTAAATTATGATACCATATATACAAATTGCATTTCCTTAAATTTAAGAACCATGATTACCATATAAACTTATAAAAACCAAATTTAAAATTTAAAAACCATGATACCATATAAACTTATAAAAACTAAATTTAAAAACCATGATGCCATCTAAACTTATAAAAACCAAATATGCATATATCTTTTAAACCTCACAACCACCATGAAGTTATACATCTTAATCCACAAACATATAACAGAAATTTACAACCCCTCATCACAAAGGCTTGTAAATTGTAAGCTATATATATATATATATGACAGAATCTCCATCCAAAAACATATATATGACAGAATCTCCATCCAAAAACATATAACAGAAATTTGTTGAGAATTATTGAAGGGAAAAAATATATATTGATCCATAAATATATGACAGAATCTCCATAAAAATAAGCATTAGAGTTAAGAAAAAAGTATATTGATCTATAAAATGATATCTAATATAATGCACTGCATAAACGCCATACGCCATACTTATATTGATACATTTCAATTTAAGAAAAACAACTTACAACAACTACACCACTACACCACTTTTTGAATAGGGCAAGGGAAAAAATAATTTCTCATTCACAAAAAAACAAAATGTGGCTTTAGCCCCACACAAAATCAAAATTTCAATTTTCATTTTGTTTGTTTGTTTGTTGAAATAAAATTTGAAAACAAGAAATTCATGGAAGCATGAAATAAAAGAAGCATTTAATTAAAAAATAAATAAATGCAGCCAAGGAAGGAAAGAATTATTTACAGTCTTTATAGAAAGACAGCACCAATCAAACGCCATTTGTTTTTTCTTAATTTTACAAGAAGCGAAGAAGCAGACGAGCTTCTAATCACATTACTAAATAAAGAGTATAGCAGTAACAGCAGATACATAGAGAGTTGAGGGAAAAATACTTAGTAATGTTTTTCAAAGCTCAGGTTTAACAGAAAATACCCGGGAAAATTAACAAGGAAAAAAAGGAAAAACAGAGATTTTGTTTTATTTCTGTTATTTAGTCTGCTAAATTGGTTTTTGATAATTTAATTAATTAAGGCGGGGGCCCGCACCTCCAGGCAGTGGCGGAGACCAGTGGGCGGCCCTGCCACCCGAGGAGGAGAGCCGCGTGCGCTTTCTCGACTTCGAACCCGCGGCTATGGAGGCGCTGGATCAGGTACTCTGCCTGCGTCTCGGTGAAGTTGCTGAAGGCCACTGGGGAGAAGCCGGCGGCGGCGAACAGGGTCTTCCATGGCGGAGCGCCGGCGGAGGAAATGGTGGCGTCGATCTTCGGAGCTAGCAGGAACTTCTCGATCTTGTGCACGGCGTCCATGTTGATGTTCACGGCATCCAGGGAATCGAACAGGAAAGAGTAAAATTGCAGCGCTTCCAGGAAATGGTGAACAAAAGAGGCAGAGGAGGTGGTTGCGGCGGAGGCTGCGGCAGCGGTGGCGGTGGTTTCGGCGTCCACCACCACCACGGCCCTAGGCGCGAGGTTCTTCACGAGGCGGAGAAGTCGCGAGATCGAGTCCGGCGAACTGAAAGTAGAAGGCAACAATGAAAGATTAACCGCCACGGCCTCCCGCTCGCGGAGCGTCAGGGACTCGATGTGGTCGAAATGGAGGAGCTCGAATTCGAAGGGAACATTGAGCTGCTTGGCGAAATTGCATAGATTGTCCCTCGTAAGATGGAGCTCCAGGGACGAGGAGGCCGAGGAGCCGAGCGCGGTGATGCGGACAGGCGGAGCGCCGCCGAGTTTGACAGCGAGTTCTTGAAGAAACGATGCCCACTGACCCCCCAAGCCGATTTCGAAATCTATGATATGTATTGCCTCTGCACCTTCCAGCGCTTCCAGGAATGCCTGGTTGGCAGTAAAATGTGCGAATTGAGCCAGCGGAGAGGCCTCCGAGAAACTCTTGTATGCGCTTATCTTGTGCACCATGTCCAGCGGTGAAGAGATATTTGAAGTTGCAGTGCCAGTCACAGTAGCGTTCCGGTTGTCTCCGCCAGTGTTGGTGGCGGTGGTGTTGAGGATTCGAGAAGCGAGAGCCTCCTTGAAATAGAAAGCCGCCCGCTGAAGGGGCTTTCCGAGAGGGGAGAGATGCTGATTGAGCCGCGCCAATATCGCCTGAGCATGATCTAAGTTGCCAAGTTCCACAGCCTCTGCTGCTTTGAGCAGTTGCTCCACTATTACATGCACCTCGTCCGCCACTGCGCCAGAACCCCCTACCTTGAAAGTGTGATTCACAACGGCCTTCTGCCTCATCTGGTGGTGCGGCGACGGAGGCGGTGCCTGGTGGAGGAATTGCTGCCGCCTGTGCAGAGACTGCAGCAGTTCTTGCTGCTGCTGGGGTTTCATCATGTTCATGTATTCTTGCTGCTTGAATGTCTGCTGCCAGAGCTGGTGCTCAAGTCCAAAACGTTTGGGAGGAGGCGGGTGTGGCATGTCGAACAAAAGATTATTATTGTTCCGGTTTGGATCCGCGGCCATGTTAAAGCGGGGAAAATCTGGTCCCAAGTGTTGCACGGGATTCGAACCGTAGACTGCTGGCCCGGAGAAAAGAACCTCCGGATGATAGGCATTGGGACCGAAGGGCGTGGGCATGGGGCCATTGTAGGCAAATGGTGGTGGTGGAGGAGGCGGAGGTGGAGGAGGCGGCGGAATAAATTGTTGTTGGGGCAAGTTAGGCAATGTGGCATAAGACGGGCGGAAACTGGACGGGACAGAAGCGTGCTGTGGCGGAGCGATGACATCGCTGAGATTATTGTTACTGAAAGCAAAGGCCCCCGGGTCTGCGAAGTTTGGCTCGATTGAAGGATCCACGAACTGAGGGGCAGATGTAGATCCGCCGCTGGTGGCGGATTTGATCTGAGGCGGAGGGAGGTCTTTAGGGTCTTCAATCTCACCCAACAACCACCGCATAAGCGACTGATCCGGTGGCGCAGCGCCGGACTCAAATAACATGCTCTCCAAATCATCCATTCCCCCCGCCGTTCCAGCACCGCCACCGGAACCCCATTCCTCCGCTCGGCTGTGTTGCTGCGGATCTTCTTTCTTGACCTCGCTTTTTCCTTCGACCATTCCGCCACCACCGGGCTGCTGCTCACCATTGTTCAGTCTCCACCCGAATCCTTCTCTGCCACCGTTGCCGCTGCCGCCTCTGTTAGAATACCAGCGCGCAGGGCTGCCGGTGCTGCCGCCGCCATTATTAAAGGCTTCTTTGCCAGAGGACTCGAGGAGCAGGGTTTCCGCACCGCCGCTGCCGCTGCCGCCGCCGCCGCCGTCCGAAACGGCTTCGCATAACAAGCCACTAGAAACAGCAGCCACTGCCCCCGCGCTCTCGCTCGAGCCCCCTAACGACGACGACAGCGTCGATGTCGGACTAGGGCTTCGAATATCAAGAACCGAAGTTGGCTCAATCTCACCACCACTTCTGCTCCTCTGCCACACCGAAGACTTACAGTGCCGCTTCTGTGCTTGATCCGGCGACGTCTTCGACTGCAGAATCTGGTGCTTCAACTGTGCCGGCGGAAGCGAATTCCCCGAAGTCCTGCTTAGCATCCCGTTCATTGACAGTAAAACGAAAAAAAAATCCCAACACACAGCAAAAACTGTTACACAAACAAACTCTGCTGACTGCTTTACTAACCTCAACCAGGACTCGAACCCGCAACTTCCATGCTCTCCAATTCCTTGTCTATCAGAGCAAAAGCTGAGAAACCCACTTCAAAAACTCAAATTTTGCATCGATTTCCAGCCTTGTTCTCTCAAATTCTCAGCACCTCTCAGAGCACCAAGCTAGAGTCTGTGAATGAAGAAACTAATCGACAACAGACCCAAATACCTTCATTCCTTCCGTGGACATTACCACCAGATTTCGCCTTTGCCTTTGCCTTTTGGCTTTGGCGTTGGCTTGAGAAAGAAGCAAGTGGAGTCGGAGTCGAGTCGGAAGTTGGAGCATGAGGCAGGGCCTTAGCTAGAGGTAGAGGTAGAGGCTGAGGCTTGGGCAGACATAGACCCACCTGGTCCACTGCTCCACCATTTCAGCATACCCATCAATCATCATCATGACCATCAATCATATCATGCCCATCGCCCGCCACTCGCTAGTCGGTGCTTCCTCCAAAACCTCCGCTAAAGTAATCCCGCCAATCCCTTCTCTAAAGCTACCCGCTGCCAGCTCTGCACCAACTCATCGCACGGCTATTTTATCAGAACTAAATTAGTATTCAATTCTCCACACTGAAGTTTAAATTCATGTCGGAACAGACCCCGACCTCCGGCAGTTTGAAATCATTTTACCGGGGAAGTAAAACTGCTAGAAAACTCCGATGGCCACGCAAGGCCCGGCTGCCGGCGTGCAAGACGGACCTTGTCGTACACGTGTCGTGCGTACGGACCATCGGATCTGCACCGTCTGGACGGCCGGAGATCGTCATTTCACCGTCGCCGGTGATCAACCAGCACGACATGGCCGTCGACGGCGGTGTCCGCTTCCGGCAGCCCCACCAACCTACCCCTGAGGTCGAAAGAGCGCCATGCATATTACGTGTCATGGCTTGACGACGTGGCGAAATATGGTTCGTTTTCTGGGACTGGTGAAGACGTCTCACGCGCGGTCGACTGCATGCAAGCAGGCTCCTTGGACCACTTCTGCTGCACCTTACGATGTTGACGTGACGCCGCAGACGCCAAGGTGTCCGGACACAGCATTAGATGTTATGTCATCCCCCACCATACATTATATGCTAATACATACGCCTCTTCATAATATACGAAAAATGTATACGGTGAACGTGCATGTATTTGGACATTCTCTCGTTCCCACACTTTTGAGTAAACAAATTTGTCATGGAATAAGTGCGTGTTTTGCTTTCCACACACTTGGTTAAGCTTTTAACTTAACCTATGATTAGGAATTTCAGCTAGGGTTTGAATTTATGATATTAAAATATAATATTTTATGTGTTAATATTATTTGTTTAAATTTGTTGATGTGTAAATATTATTAAATTAATGAAAAGATAATAAAAGAAATTACTAATTTTTATATTTATATTTTAAATGTGATAAATATGGTTATGGAATGAATTTATCATGTTGGGTTAAATTGTGTACATTTTATGTGTTTTTATGATAGATGATGTACTCATTCAAAATGTTAGATGTTTCTTAAAAAAAACTACATATTTAATCTTAAAATTTTATATATAATATGATAATTATTATCATTATATATGTTGATGAATGATGTATCTATTCAAAAAATTAGATGTTTCTAAAAAATTATATAATTCAATTCTAAAAACTTATATAACATGATAACTATCATGTGTATATATATTTCTTTAATTAGTTCTGAATTTTATTATAATTTGTTAAATCAGTATTGGAGACAATTATCGCTAGCTATTATTTACAATTGCAAGTTGACTCATCACTGTTATTCAAGGAAAATCTAGCCACCTAGAATTACCTGTGTGTTGGTGGTTTGTAAGGAGACATGTTTTCACTTCTACGAAATGTCTTTGAGTCTTCAATCTCTAGCAAATTTCCTTACATCCAAGAAAAAAGACTCTTACCCAAACAAAAAAAATAAAAACATACTAGAGACCCAAATTATTATATATATAAATTTCTTTTTCTAAATAATATATCATATTATTTCTACTCATTTAAAAATAATAGTAAATTTATAACACATTATTTATTTTATTTTTTTACAAGAATACCACAACATAAATATCCCCGATTGTAAATAGTGAAATGATTTATTTACAAATAAAGTAAGCATTAAGATTTAAATTCAAATAAAAAATAATAACATTTTTTCAATAAATCATTCAAATTGAAAATAATAACAATTTTGGTGATCTAAGTGTTTTTTAAGCATTACTTGATATAAATTAATACTTCCATTCCCTACTTTAATCAAAATAATATATTAAACATGATAAAAATGTAAATCTATCTCACTTAAATAATAATAATAATAGTTCCAAGGGTTAGCTCAACCGATCAGAGCAGTGCCTCGAGAGGTCACAGGGTTGAATCTACCCCAAAGCTCTTGGGGTCAGGTCAGTACATAGGCTGAGTGGATGTGATCCCCTTTGGGGTCAATCTACCCAAAATTATTGTGGACATAGCAAGTACTCAGAATTACTGTGGGTGTAGCGGCTACCCAATGACCAAGATGTGATAAGCAGTAGGGATGTGATCCCCTTTGGGTCAATCTGCGCAGAATTATTGTGGACGTAGCGGGTACTCAGAATTACTGTGGATGTAGCAGCTACCTAATGACCAAGATGTGATAGGCCGCGGGGATGTGGTCCCCTTGGGTCGATCTGCCCAAAATTACTATGGACGGGTACCCAGAATTACTGTGGACGTAGCGGCTACCCAATGACCAAAATGTGATACCCTTCGTGGTCTATGTGCCCAAAATTACTGTGGACTTAGCATGTACCCATAATTACTAAAGATGTAGCAGCTACCCAATGACCAAGATATGATACCCTTCGGGGTCGATCTACCTAGAATTACTATGGACGTAGCAGGTACCGAGAATTACTAAAAATGTAGCAGCTACCCAATGACCAAGATGTGATACCCTTCGGGGTCGATCTACCTAGAATTACTATGGACTTAGCAAGTACCGAGAATCACTGTAGACGTAGTAGCTATCTAATGACTAAAAGTACCTTTGAACCACTTAAAAAATAAATAAAACAATAATAATAATTATTTAAACCATTCAAATTACACCTAATTAAAAATTAATTCATCAATTATATGGATATAAAGAATCAAAATTCTACCAATGGGTTTGCATCCTCTCCGACCCAATAAAGAAGGTAAGTTAAGCAAAAGAGAGTATCTCTCTATAAACAATAACTACTCCTTAAGTTGTTAACATTGCTTAACATTGCTTTTAGGCAGTAGACCACTATTCAATAGCTCAAGTATTCTGGATCAGAGATGTCGCCACTTGCACAAATATGTTAGGGTTAAACAATTCAAATACTTTAATAGTGATATCTGCATTTATGATATTAAAATAATATATCTTTTTTTGTTAAACAATTTAAATTATAGGAATGTCACCACTTGGTTTTAAGTAGTGATATATTTATAATGAATAGCGGTTTAATAAAATTATTAATATTTAATATTATATATTTATATTGAAAATTTATTAATAATAAGTAATTCACTCTGAAAATGAAAGAAATAGTGATATTTAGTAAACATTATGCTATATATATTGAGAAAAAATTATTTTATAAATCAAATTATTAATAATATACAAAAAATAATTTTTACTATTATTAATAACTTTAAATTTTAATCATAATTATTTTAAAAATAATATTTAATTTTAAAATAAACATATAAAAATATATTTACAAATAACATATTTTCATAAATAATAAATTTTTATAAAAATTCCCAAACCCACATGCCCATGCCCAGATAATTGTAACCTCATTGCTATAAAAGAAAAGAAAGTAACTTATTTTGCTTTATTGTGATCACCCACATTTTGCTTTATAAAGGAATTTCTATAAAGTTTCTTGCCATTGCAATTTAAATACTGGGGGAAGAAAAGTATTTCCATAAATTTTCTTTGTCATTACAATTTATATATTGAAAAAGAAGATCAACTATATCTCTTCCCCTAGCCTCAAGCTTTCTCATAGCTTTCTTTTCTCCACTCTTGTGCCTTTAATGGAGCTTTTATGTTTACAGCATCCCTTTTGACCACTCTACAAGCTTATGTTTACAGCATCCCTTTTGACCACTCTACAAGTTATTTGGGTTACATCTCGTTAAATAACTTGCATAATTAGTTAGCTTTGTCCTTTTTAGGAAATGAATTAATCACACTAAAGAAAGGTTGAGGTGGTGTTTAAAATTTAACTAAAAACTTTTTTTGGATGTATAATAAAAAATATTAATGAAATAATTGTATAATTAATATATATATATATATATAATTATATCATATATATATATATATATATATAATATATGATATAACAAGATTGTATTTATATTTGTATTTGCATTTGTAATTGTAATATTCTAAAATTGTCTATGTTTTGTTAAGAGTTTGTTTTTCTCGTAAGGAAAAAAAGTTAACCTCATTCAGAAGCATCTGGTAGGAGTGAAAGTATGCCCCTCACGAACTACTAGCATGTTATTCCAAGTAGCATGGTTTGAGTCAAAAGCATATGGTAGGAGTGAAAGTCTGCCCTTACGAACTACTAGCAGGTTCAGAAGCATCTGGTAGGAGTGAAAGTATGCCCCTCACACGAACTACTAGCATGTTATTCCAAGTAGCATGGTTTGAGTCAAAAGCATATGGTAGGAGTGAAAGTCTGCCCTTACGAACTACTAGCAGGTTATTCCAAGTGGCAGGGTTTTCCTTGAATAAGGGTGATGAGTAAGGGTGATGAGTCAGCCTGCATTCATTCGAGGTTAGCAGCTAAAGATCATTGTCCCTACTGCTAGTTTGACAATTGAGTTATGATAGATTTTCCCACCTATTAAAACAAAGATTATATTTACATTTTTATAGTAAAAAACAATACGTTTTAATTAAATTTTAAATCACACTCCAATATCTCTTTGGAGACCATACTTAACTTTTAAATCACACCAATATCTTTTTTGAGACCTTATTTGAGAATGATTGTTTTTATAATGCCCTTTTTTTTAATAAATATATAGTTTCATTATTTTTTTTTGCTCATAAACGTTCTATAAAATTATAAATAAAAGAATAAACAATTCACATCTAAAACACAAAAGTCAAGTCTATGAGCAAGTATGAAGTCATATGGAAGTGGCATTTGTCTGTAGCTATTGGCATTGTCTTTTTAGCGAAGAGATTGTTGGAAGGTTGGCCAACTCATCATCAATTTGAATTGGAAAAAGATTGAATTGCAAAAATAGTTTCATTGACTATTTTTAATCTTGTAAACCTTAAAATATCATTTCATTAACATATAATACATAATTTGAACAACAAGCTATTTTGAACAAAGTGTACAAAAAATTTGAGAAAACAAATAAAAAATAAAAAATAAAAATATTATGCAAGATAGTTCAAGATTAATTTGCTTAAAAAAATTCCTTAACAAATCTTATAATTTATTTGGCTAGTTAAAGATAATTCGTAATGAATATTTTTAACATTAGATGGTACATGGACTTAATCCCAGAAACAATGATAAACGAATAAGAATTAACATTAAGACACAGAGCGAATGGAAAACAAAGATTAAGAAGTTAGCTCATTCTAAACTCGTTCTTAAAGTAATAGAGATGACAAACTATTAATTATGTATTTTAATAATTAATATGCACATAGACTATTATTTATTATTTTATATTGGTTTTATATTTTTTTTCGTAATTCTATTTAATTCTAAATAAGTAACCAATTGCAATTTGTAGATGCTAAAAGCATTGGGTCAAGTAAGTATTTTGATTTATGAGTTATAAAAAAAAAAAAAAAAACTATAAAAAAATATATAAAATATGCTAAAGTTAAGTGTGATAAAAATCATTTAATTTTTTTTTTTTTTTTGAATTTTTCATCAATTTTACGGTTGATCAACCGATACCATTGCCAATTCATTTCTAGTTGTCTATAAGAGGATTTCTTTATTTAAATCTTAACTCTTAAAGCCATGAGTTCTATTTATAACCCTTGTGCACTTTTCCTTGTGTGTTTTTCTCTTTTTGCTGCTATAATGCCTAGATCTCTACTAATTTGATACCCTTTTGAATGTGGGTTGTGATTTCACACTGAACCACAGCACCCCCTACTGCTTGGTTACCATGTTGAACCTATGCTTCCACATTTGGTTGGTTCTACATGGTTTCTTCTTCTTCTTTTGAAAGGCAAGGGTCGAATCCCTGCCATCCCTTAGGCTTGTGGGTCTGCCTCTTTTTCCTTTTTGGTATATTTTTTGCTTGTGGACATGTGTTTTGCAAGTGTCTTGTTTGAAAGCATATTTGACATCTGAATATTGTGTTCTCATAATCTAATACTTGGGTCAACTGAAATTTTTTATGTTTCAAGTGGGTGTGGTCACGTAGACCTTTGTTGAGGTCTATCCCTACACAAATTTGGGCAAAACTAAAGATACATTTTTTTGTTCTTTCAAGATCCATCTTTTTGAATTTTCCTAAAGAATTTTCAATATCCCCTAAGACCTTGTGGTGGTAGAAAGGAAGAGGTAGATTAGGTAATCTCACCCATACCGACATTGTAGATACCACCATATTTGTATCATCAAAATCTAGGAACCATGGAGTAATGAAGAGCTCGGCTTTACACCAAAACCATGACCCATAATTTAGGATGTACTCCATATCTTTCTTTGTATCAAATTGTACAATGAAGAAACCTTTGGAACATAAATAGATATGATAGTTGGGGTCCAAGTAGACAAAACCCACTGGTGGAATGCATCAAATCCAGGTCAAAAACCATTGAATGTGCATATAACATCCTTCGATTGGAGAACAGACAAAAGAGAGAGAGAGAGAGAGAATTTACCTCTGGAAGATTAACTTCCATAGCTAGTGCTTGTTCCATTTATTTTATGATGTAGGGTCCTCAATTTTTTTGGATCTGATCTAATGGGATATTAGCCTTCCCTTTCACTACATCCTTGAAAGAGACAGATCCACTAGGGTTTTTGGAACTTTCAGTTCCACCATGTGGCCTCATATTTAAAATGACGGCGGAGTTCAACCCTTTATCTAGAAGGAGTTCTATAGCATTTTACCTTCGAATAACAAGCAATTAAATTTTTTTGATATGCCCAAACTATTTTGAATGCTCTATTTTATGTTTTCTACTAGGTTTGGGCCCCTGATCCAAAAGATGGAGGTCTTCCCATTAAGCTTTCTAAGAAAATCTAAAATATTTTCTTATTGGTCTTTGCCTACCTTTTGGCCAGACTAGATGATATGAACTTAAATAGGAACACAAAAAATTACAGATATAACCATAAATACAAAGATGTGGTAGAAATAACACTTCATTTCATTAATATCAAACACTGAAATAAGCTTACAAACAAAATGGAAATAAACTAGCTCAGGCAATGGTAGCTTATCTCTGAGAAGATATGTGGTGGCTACATGCCTTTGAACTATGTTACAATGAGGCTCAAGGGCCTATTTATTATTGAACAACAAGGGAAAACCCTAATAAAAAAAAAACCCTAACCCCGAGAGATGGAACACCAAGAGTTTGTGGGCCCCATTGGGGTTAGTTGAGCAACCAACTTCCTGGGGTCGTAACTTGGTCATATTATCTTCGTTTGGCACATATGATACCTTGTTGGAAATATCTCTTTGAGTACTACAAGATTGGTAGCAAGCACTAGCTTTCTGTAGACCTCAAAAAAAACATTGTTTAGGGGGTCAACACTACTCCAGAAGTTCATTGCCCGAAAAACTACTAAAAATAGTAAATGTTGCAATAAACATGGAAACGAATGAAACTGGCTAGAGATCAAGGTGGAATATGCGGGTAGCCACCAATATCCACCTGGATTAGTCCTCTCTCCTTAGGAAGCAATGGTCCCCACTTTATGTAGGGCCTCCATGAGGTGAGGAAATTTCTATTGAACCTGGTCTCTAGTGAACCACTTTCCTTGGTGAAGGAGTTGGCCTGCTTTAACAACTTGATATAGATGGATCCTCTATTGGAGAGTGTTCTTGATCTGTGTGTCCATGATCTGATCAGTTGTGGCCTATTCCATGCAGTCTGGGTTTAGCTTTGTTGGTGTGAGTTGTTCTACAATGTCGAATGTGTCCAACAATAGTGGAAAGTATGGTTGAAGGCAATCTACATTGAACATTGGGTGTAGACCAAGGAACAGTGGAATGCTGAGCTCGAAGGAATTGTCCCCTATAGCCTTAGTGATGGTGTATGGCCCATATTGGAGTAGGTGAAGCTTGTTGTGGGGTTCAACGAGGCACTCCTTTTGCAAATGTAGCTAAACTTTATCACCCACCTAGAACTTGTGCAACACCTGATGTTGATAATGGTGTTGCTTTTACTTAGCATTGGCTCTATCCAATATATCATGGACCTATTGGCAAATGTGTTAAATGCACTCAATGAAGTTGTTATCCCTGTCGGCTTCAGACTTGACATGAGTTGAATTTGCCTGAGTAGCTGCAAATGGTATGACCACATTAATGGAACATAATGGTTGAAATCTCAGCCCTACCTGAAAGCGTATGTGGCACGTTGAGCTATGGAGAGCTCTGTTATAGTTGTGTTGGGCATAGGGGAGGCTTTCATCCCATATGTGTGGATTCTTGGAGTTGTACATGCGTAGAATATGTACAATCATCCTGTTGATGACCTTTGTCTGGCCATCAGTTTGGGGGTGGAAAGTCGTGGACTTAGTAAGTTTGGTATCCAGAATCGACTAGAGACTTGACCAAATGCACTTAGGAATTTGTTGTCCTGATCTAAGACAATGGACTGTGGGACCCCAAAGTGTACCCATACACGCTCATAGAAGATCTTAGCACTAGGCTCTATTGTGGTACTCTTCTTACAGGCCGCCATAATGGCCATCTTAGAGAATCTATCGATGACTATAAAAACGCAATCATTGTCATGCTTAGTAGAAGGAAGGCCTGACATGTAATCCATGGAGATGGATTCCCAAGGTCGACTAGGAGTAGGAAGAGGAGTATATAGGCCTTACTTCTTGATGGTTGGTTTGGAAATGGTGCAGGCAGTGCAGGATTTAATGTACTTCCCAACATCTTAACGAAAGTTCGACTAATAGAAATACTTCTACAATACTACCACTGTTTTCTCTACTTTTAAATGGCCAGCGACCCGACTATCATACGCCTCCCAAATCATCTTGGCACACTCTCTTGAAGGTACACAAATGTGACCCAAGTGGCATAATAGTGCATATTGGAGGTGAAAATTTGGAACTTTCTTACCTTCAAGGAGTGTTTGGTTTGTGCTACCAAATTCTAGATCACTCTTGTCAAGATGCGGCCACCCCGAAGTCTCATGCCCACAGGAGTCGATCACAATGATCAGTGCCATGATTGGTGGTCGGTTGAGGCAGTCTACAACAATATTGGTGTTTCCCTTCTTGTACTTAATGTTCAAATGGAATTGTTGCAGGTATATGGACCATTTCCGATGGCATTCGTTCTGCAACTTCCCTTGTGTTTGTATGAACTGCAAGGGTTAGTGGTCTGTGTGGATGACCATTTCCTTCCCTAGAATGTAATGCTTCCATTGACGACAGGCCTGCACAATGGAATACATTTATTTTTCATAGGTGGGATACTTTTCTACTATGTCTGAAAGTGTCTCACTGTGGTAAGCCACTAGATGCCCCTGATGAGTAAGAATTGCACCAATATCATAGTCAAAGGCATTTGTCTCAATATCAAATGGTTGTTGCAGGTCTAGTAATGTGAGAATTGGTGCAGAGTAAAGTCGATGCTTCAACTCAGAAAACGCTTGTTGTTGGGTTTCGAACCAAAAAAACTTTTATTTCACTCTGCCCTTGGTGACTTGACTTAAATTCCAAGTGATATGAGAGAATCCCAACACGAACCTATAGTAGAAATTGGCGAGACCCAGAAATTTGCGGAGCTCTATTAGAGTGGTTGGGGCTGGCCAATCCTAAATGACTTGTATCTTGGCTAGGTCCACATGCACACCCTTCTCATTAATGATTTGCTCTAGATATTGAATCTGGGTCATGCCAAATGTGCATTTCTCCAAATTGGCACACACCTTGTGTTGTCTTATGGTTTGGAGGACCTGTCAAATATGGTGGAGGTGCTCTTCCCAACTCTGGTTGAAGATCAAGATGTCATCTAAATACACCACCACAAATGCATTGGTGAAAGGTCTCAAGATGTCATCCATCAATCTCATGAATGTTGCAGGGGCATTTGTTAACCCAAAAGGCATGACAAACAATTTGAAAACGCCCTCCTTAGACTTGAAGGTAGTCTTCCACACATTAGAGGGTTCGATAAGCACCTGGTGATACCTAGACTTCAAATCAATCTTGCTAAAATATTTGGCCCCCTTGAGTTGGTACAAAAGGTCATCAATCTGTGGGATTGGGTACCTATTCTGAACAGTGATCTTGTTTAGTGCTTGATAGTCAATACAGAGTCTCCAAGTACCTTCCTTCTTTTGTATCAATACAATCGGGCTCCCACAGGGTAATGAGCTTGGCCTGATGTGCCCTTCCTGCAACAACACCTGAATCTGCCTCTTGATCTCATCGTTCTCCAGAACAAAGAGTCAATAGATTGGTCCATTGGGTAGCGACGCGCCCAGGATCAGATCAATGGAGTGCTTGACCTGACAGCACAGAGTTACCCCTATAGGTAAGGTGAAAATGTCCTTGTACTCCACGACCTTGTCCATCTGTTGTTGTTGTGCGGAGGAGCCCTGTCTGGAAGTCGTGGCCACAATATTCTTCTTTCCCTTAGGGTGAATCATAAGGAAACCAAATTTCTTGGCTTGTGAAATGATCTTACTGTATTGCTTTGCAGTGATCAAAGCGATGGCAGTAGGCAGGGCTACCTCCAGTATCTTGTACAACTTATTGCCCAAAATAATAATTGCAGAGCGAGGTCTAGACTCATATACAACATGTCGCTTCCAAAAGTATGGTTGTCCTAATAATACATCACACAATACCTCATCCATGAAGGGCTTGATTTTGTAGGGAAGGAGACATTGTTAGTTGACATAGAGATCTTGTCCTTGGTGAAGCCACCTGATGATGTACAGTTGTGGATGTGTTGTCGTCAGTAGGCTCAACTACTTCATAACCTCCACTGAAATGAGGTTCTTTTGGCTCTCATTGTTGAAAATGAACTACAGTGGAGAACCCTTCACCTACATTTGTGAGTGGAAGAGGTGTTCCCCCTCCTCTATATCTTCAGGCTCATTCTTTTGGATCTTTGTGTTGGCCATGGTGGCACTGGGTCCCACATCAATGATCTTCTTCCCTTTATCATTCCCCTTTTCAAGTTCTAACTTAGAGTCGGAACATGCATTTGATTCAGAAGCCTTTAGCTTGACCACCAGTCACTGCTTGGCCCGACACTCACTTGTGTTGTGAGTGGAGTTCTTATGGAACTCACATCACTTTCCTGTGTCCTTCTTTGTCTTTGTGGTGTTGTTCTTTGATTGCAGCTTCAACGGGTTGTCTTGAGTCGCCCCACCTTGGCTTTGTCCTTTCCTCTGTGGTTTGGGGGTGCCTTTCCCTTGCTTTGGATTCGAAGATCCAAAGTATCATTTTTTATGTTTAAACTTCCACTCAATATTGACAGCGTATTGGTGTGTCGTGTCGAGCAAGGAGATGTCCAGGAACTCTATCCGGTCTTGAATGTATCTATGTAGACAGTCGCAGTACTTGAGTAACAAATGTCGCTCAAAATCCTTGATACCCAACATCATGCGAAGGGTACGAAAAACATTGGTAAACTCTGGCACATCTTGGTCCCTTTCCTGTCGCAGTGTGGTTCATTTTATGTATTTATCCTCATAACTCCCAACAGGGTAGTACTACTCATTGATGGCATCCCGAAATGAATTCCAAGTGGGTGCGACTGAAAAATAGTGAGGGTGTACTTTCATCCTTCTTCTGACAGTAGGTTTCCCACCAATCCTTGCCATGGAAGGTAGATTTGAGAAGTGCAGAAGTAATCTTTTCCTAACTGGAAAAATCATGAACAAAAAATGTCCTTCTAGCAGATTTAACCATTTATCTACGACATCCGCATATATCTGACCTTCAAATATGGGTATGTAAAAGTTAACTTGTACCTTGAAGGGTGTGGCACTTCCATAGTGTTTGCTGGAAGGATATGCATCACCTTTGGGTAGCCTCTGAAGGATCTAGGCAAAGTTATCCATCATCGTGTTCCTCTATTACTTGAGGGCTTCTTCGAGAAAGATTTTGAAAGGATATCCTGCCCCCTTGTTTTTCTTCTCTTCCACCATGGGAGGTCGTTGTGGTTTGCGAGGCCGGGTTGGCAAAGGTTCGACCAGTTCGAGCCCTGACTCCTTATATCCCGACCTTGTTGGGGACATGCAAAGAAAAACAGAGAAAGAGCAAACGGCTTCGATACCATTGATCCGAACTTAAACATGAACGCAAAAAATTACAAATATAACCATAAATACGATGCAACAAAAATAACACTTAATTTCATTAATATCAAATATTGAAATAAGCTTAGAAACAGAATGGAAATAAACTAGCTCAAGCAATGGTAGCTTATCTCTGAGAAGATATGTGGCAGATACATGCCTCTAAACTATGTTACAATGAGGCTCAAGGGCCTATTTATTATTGAACAACAAGGGAAAACCCTAAACAACCAAAACCCTAACCCCATGAGATGGAATGTCAAGAGTTTGTGGGCCCCATTGGGGTTAGTTGGGTAGCCAACTTCCTAGGGTTGTAACTTGGTCATACTATATCTGTTTGGTGCGTATGATACCTTGTTGGAAATATCTCCCTGAGTACTAGAGGATTTGTAATAGGCATGAGCTTGCTGCAGAACTCAATAAAATATCATTTAGGGGGTCAAAATTGCTCTAGAAGTTTAGGACTTGAAAAACTACTAAAAATAGTAAATGTTGCATAAACAAGGAAACGGATGAAACCGACTAGAGGTCTAGGTGGACTAGGCGAGTGGCCACCAATATCCACCTAGATCGTTAGAGAGGGAAAAATTATGAGGATCCCCATGGGAAGACAAATCCCTCATATACATAGCTTGATTCAAATCCACAGACCCTAAATCAAGCACAGGTGGTTGCTTCTTCGACAGATTCAGATCCCTAGAAATAGAATAAACATGTGATCCTTGTGCACGGAGAGAAGGATGTTCAATAAACATTCCTGTAGGGCACATGTGATAGCCCTGGTAAATTTGTTTCTTTTATGACTTTTACATTAGACATTTGACTAAAAAGTCAAATGGTGCGAGGAATATGTTATGCTAATGTAAATATTTATTTTGATTAATGAAAAGAAAAATGGCTTTTTGTATTATTATTCTTGAAACTACATTAAAGGATATCACATGTGAGATTAGACTACTAACTGCCAAGAAAATAGTTAGAATCAATTATGCCCACAAAGGGGCAGGGATAAAATAAGAAAAACCTTATTTTTTCCATTTTCAGTTGAATTGTTGGTTAAAGAAAACCACCAAAGATTTCATGACTAGAGATAAATGGCATGGGTGTAAGCTGAGAAAGAGGATTGTGGGACATAAAGGTCATCAATTTTAAAAGAAAAGGTTAATGAGAGAGAAAGAATAGACCTAAACCCAAAAATTAGGTGGACACTACTAAAGGGTTAAGGAGGTGCAACTAAATAAAATATCCTAGGTTGTTCTCGTGGCAGGGAGGAATAGATCTCAAGGGGATCTACTAAGCAAACGTAGTTCACGATTGGGTGGAATGTGGTAGCCTTTAATCTATTTTTTGGAAATCCTTATAAGTATTTAAATATCTGAAAATAAATTTGTGTTAGTAAATGTTTCTATAGTTTAGAGCTATGAATGAAATAAGCAAGGTTTCACTTATTTTTATTTTCCTAAGTGAATTCAAGATGGTGAATGGGTAAACCCTGCTAATGTTTTATGAATAAAATGTATACATATATATGTATCTACATTTGTTTTGTCGCAAGGAAGCAACTGATTATAGGACATGATAAATCAGTTGATTATAGGACAAGATATTTAATTAAGGGCTTTATAGGTAGGACAAAGTATTTCTTTGTTATGGTGAACAGGGAAAAATACCATACCACGAACCAACCTTGGTATCCACTATATAAAGGAGATATGAAAAATACACCAAGGAGGATTAACTAAGTATAATATATATTCAGGTAGTGAGTGAAACAAGAAAATGTAATAATCCATTTTAGTAATAATAAACACAATATTAGTAAATAGTCTTGTTTAAAGGAAATAAAAAGTATTGCCAGGTTATTAAGTTTCAGGCCAAAGACGAGGAAGGGTGACCTTGACAATTAGACACAAAAAGTGCAGTCCTTGGAAAGTTATTATGGTGATGTAAAGAACACCCTAAACAGACTCCCATGATAGGAGTCCGGGAGGGCTTCTGGCCTATATGGAGTTTCTTTCTAAACTTAAAGAACAAAGAAAAGAAACAAATAAAAAATAAACATGTTTGCATTGAATCATGCATTATAACATCACATAATTGAAGTGCATATTTTAAAAATAATACTCTTTGTACTCATGTATAAAATAGAAAAGAAAGGACTAGCAATTGTATGCACAAAGATATAAAAGGAGTAAATACAAAATTGTATCTTCTTGAAATTAAGAATGAAAAACTAATTTCGGCCATGCCAACTAAGACCATAGTACAAAGTATATATTATAAAAGTATTTGGTAATAAGAAGAGAGTAAACCTTGATAATAATTAAAAACTACAAGTCTTTGTTTGTGATAGTCGACTTCCCGCCATTATGTCAATAAAATCCAGAAAGAAAATAACACTATAAGTTCAAACCCTGGCCAGTAAAGGCCCCATTTTATGAATATCCTAATCACATCATACTTCATGTAGTCAATGGGTAAAATTGAAGCCAAGCATGACCAGGGAACCTGTAAAAAAAAAAGGGTGATTGTAGGTGAATATTGTTAAAGGTCAACAAGGAACGAGCAAAAACTAACTCAAAATGCCTCATGGAAAATACCCAAATGCAACCAAGAACAAACATGTGCATAGCAAACAATAAACCCTTATTGTGATGGAGATTTCCAGAATTAAACTGTGTAATGATTTTTATCCATCTAACCTTTCAGATACTTAGTCCATTTATCATCAGGGACCAAATAGTTGTCCCTAATGATGGATGGAGTAACCATCTGAAACATTGGATGGATCAAAATCATTACACAGTTTAATTCCAGAAATCTCCATCACAATATGAATAACTATGAAAGTCTCCAATCACTTAATAAACCCTTAGTCTGTTCCTATAGGGTCCATTAGATGTTTACTAGGATAGAATAAAAAGGAATTTCATTGCAACTAATGTCTTACCTTCGAAGGAGATGAATGGAACCCTCATGACCATACCCAGTTGAGGTGGGAAAAACACATTTAGTAATAATAAATATTAAGAAGAGTCTCTCTAGATGAAATCAAAGGATTTAAATTTTAGGTTGAGCTTTTTTTAGAGGTTACCAACAAGAAGGCCTCCAAGAAAAGCATAGCATGATCACCATAAAATTTACAGTGCGTGGTAGCCATGATGAAACCCCCAAAGCAACTAGAGTTTGACTTACAATTACATTACCAAATCAAGAAAATTAGCAACACAATTCTTGTAAACCATTGCAAAAGATGCATAGAGTTTTTATCAAGGAGGAAAACAAGAAAATAAAATAAAAAAGTCGAGTTTAAAGACTTAGCATTCAATCCCTATCCGTCTTAAAACCCTAATTCCAAGCAAGAGAAAAAAATTATGGTAGAAAATCCTTTGAGCACAATGTAGAAACCCTTGTATTACCAAAATAATCTGGTGGTTGCAGATCTCAAGTCTCAACTAGGCCAAGTAGCAAATGAATCCACTACGGCAGGAGGATGGGGTAGGTAATTACACTAATGGTGACTGAAAAACACTCATCATCAATTAACCTCAAGGCCATCTTCTTCGTTAGATGTAACACATGTCTAGGATTTGTCCTAATGATACAAGCCCCTTGCCCACGTATTGGAATCATGTGAGCTAAGTATACAAGGTCTCCTCAAGTGCATATGGTGCCACGAAGGCCCAAGGTCTAAAATGTTCAGTGCTTTTCTATATATATATATATATATATATATATATATAAACTTATGATAGAGAGAAGTAAGGTCGAGGAAAAATCGATATAAACATATATAATATGCAAACCTTTGAAGCATAAGGTTGGCCACCACCATATGCATACAATATGACTTAATATAATGTTATAAGAGTTGGATTGCGATACAAATATATAAATGTTAAAATAATGTCATAAAATTTGAGCTATAATAGGTGTAGGTCGGCTAGACCAATTCTCTAATATAAGCCATATCCCTAGGATTGTAAAGAGATAATTAAATACTCAATAAGAATTATATGATAAATTTCATTACCATGCCTTGGGTCATAAACCAAATTTAAGTGCAGTGACTAAACCAATGTTACTTAATGGATGAGGAGGAAAAAGGAATGTGGAAACCAAAAGAGAGTTACTTTTGTGAAGAAAAATTCAAAGGTCATTCAACTAATGTAGCAAATCATGCATTAAAAAAATTGTGTAAATTAGGGTAATTCTTAATTATTTTTTCCTAAGTGATTTTTAGAGGGACATTACAACACACCTAATGTGGCCACCCTAAACAAGCCACGTCATCACCATAAATATAAGCTTTGAACTCATTTTTTTATACTCTATTTTCTTTATCTAGAGTTTCGTGAGGAGGCCATGCATAGTTTAGTAGGGTAGAGTTTTCGCTTACCCTTAATGACTGTTTGTGAACAATAATGGAAGTTGGAAGATTATCCCATAGCATATTTAACCATAATCTCCTAAAACAACGTGAGAAATTCATCTCCCTTTCAAAATAAATAAAAGCTCTAGTTAAATTTCATATATTGATTTTATATTATTATAAATAATAATATTTAATTATAATATAATTAATATTATAATAAATAATAAAATAATTTAAATTTAATTAAAACACTATAAATTCCAAAATATAAATATTTTTTAATATCAATTGATAAAATTTAAAACATATAACAACTGGCCCACCCCATCACAAAACTTTGATTTGGGTGAGAGGAATTGATTATATTTCTTCTATCTAGCTAACGTTGCCCCATTATCTCAAAGATTAGATCCTACCTTTTCCAAATTGATTAAACAAAACAAATAATTTGTTTAATTAATTTTATTATTATTATTTTAATTTCATTTTAAAATGGTTGTTGCTATAATAAAACAAATATATATTATTTGGAGATTTAATTTCTATTTGTTTTGAGTACATTAAATGAGATTCAACATCCTAAATATAATTTGGTTATTTGTTAATTAGTTGGATCTAAGATATTAGTCCAACTAAAATAGTTTCTAATTTGGTGTTTGGTTGAGATATTTTCTCAACTAGTTGATTGTATTGTTAAGATAAAATTACTATCTTCAACTAATGATTGTTGTATTTATATGTTTGAATAATCTAATGTAAAATTAGTTTTGGGTGTGCATTATGCAAATTTAACTTGGTATTAGAGCCCGTATGAGCTTGTGCTTGGCCTCCCTTATGGGAGTGTAGAAAATATATGTGCTTGTGTAGTTTTCTCTGTAGAATATATTTTATGTTGAGTGTGTGTGTTTTAATAGTATAGTGCATGTGGGTGTTTTCTGGAATACACAAAGAAGTGTGAGGATGAATATATTTATGAATTGGAAACTTGAATGCAATGTGGATCTTCTCACTGTGTGTGGAAATTTAAAGGTCATGATGGCTGCATATATTCTATAGTCTTTGCGGAACATTATAATCTGCTTTACAACAGATATATGGGGAAGTACATACCAGTATGTGGACAATATGATTAGTCTAGAGAGATCGTAGCATATTGTAGATTTGTTTGTGAAGGTAGAACAATTAAATCCATTTCAGTTGCCTAAGATAGTACATATAGATTCCCACCGTAAAGGACCATTTGCTGAAGTTAGTGGTGTCTAAAAATTATATCCATAACGGTTTCTTATTCATTGTGGCTGTCGATTCGACTACTAAAGTTTGGATGAAGTACTTTGACAATTAAAAAAAGCGGCTTTCTCTAGTTAAGGTCATCGATAGGCTAGATTTGCATTGTGATGGAGGGGTTGAACAAGTAATCATTAAAGTACATAACAAGCACCATTACTACCCTAGATTCAACTGTGTGTGCCTCACATGATCCATTGCATCGCAGCATGAATTCTAGTTTCGTAGACTTTAAAGCATACTCTATAGAGCAACTAGGCACTAGATTGGAGCTTCAATTTGGATTGATAAGCCAACTTTGCTTAAAAATATGTGTATTATTGAATTGTTTGAAGGCCATCAAAGAAACTTTAAGTGGTGATATAGTTATATTATTGGTAAATAAATTTTTGATTATAATTTGTTTGTATATTAAGTGAGGATGAACTTCATAATAAGATAAAGAGATCATTTTGTAACACTAACTCTAGATACATTCTATATCTACACGATTTCCATAGATAACTAGCGAGTACAGTGGTTGGTACCCATGTATCTCGGTTGATGGGATCTCGTCCATAGAATGACTAGTAGTTCAGTTATCGCAAACAGGTGATTGATTGTGTCTAAAGAAACTATTTTAAGAGATCGAGTGGTGTAAAAAGTAATATGGATGGTTGTCGAGTTAGTTTGGCATTTGTGGATCTAGGGAAGGATCCCTCGTTTGTTGAAGACGTGGGAGTGGTCTTCTCGTGAGGTTAAGCGACAGCTTGGGACGTTGTTTAGTAATTGACTTCGGGAGATCCTTGATTCAGGAGTTCAAGAGTGGAACTCGAGAATCCGGTTTGTTGGCTACACCTTTACAAGGGTTATGAGACAACTTGATGGAGTCATCTCTATGCGATTTCAAAGATGTTTAAAGAAGCTAATGAAGAATTTGCAAACTAGAATATCAAAGACAAGTACTCGTTAAAGGAGGGACTTGGAGATTTAACTCCTACTTGTCTTGTGCACATTGAATGAGATTCATCATCATAAATGTAATTTGGTTATTTGTTAATTAGTTGGATCTGAGCTTTTTAGTCCAACTAAAATAGTTCATAGTTTTTGTTTGGTTGAAATATTTTCTTAGATAATTGATTGTATGGTTAAGATAGAATTACTGTCATCAATTAATGATTGTTGTATTTATATGTGTGATTAATCTAACGTAAAATTAGTTTTGAATGTGTATTATAAAAATTTAACCATATAATTGTGAATTTTTTGTAAAAAATAATAAGGATAGGAAAATTTTGTAAAACCTCTAAAAATAATATTAATACAATAAATAATATGAAAATTGTAAAAATAGATTATATATATATATTATTTTTTATATATAATTATTGTAATAATATTAAAAAATATATAATATTTGCTCTAAATTATTAATAGCTTTTATACCGCTAAAATGTTGAGCATTGTCTCAATATTAGATCGTACTCTTTCAAAATGGATTAAACAAAACTACTAAATTAGCTACTTAATCTCTTTTTATTTCATTTACAATGGTTGCTGCTGCTGCAACAATAATTAAAAAATACAATTGTAATTGTGAAGATTTTGTAAACTATAAGTGTTAAAAAACTGTCATTTTAAACCTATATTTTATATAAAAATATCGAGCATTAATTATATTTATAGCTTATAATTATATTTTGAAAGAAATATAATATTTGATCTAAACTATTAATCAAATTTATATCACTAAATGTTTATTAGGTTAAAATATCAGGTTGGATATATATATATATATACACGTGGGGTAAAATTTCGCAGTGTGATTGAGTATAGTGGTTTCATTCATTGTATTCCCACTTACTAATCTCATCACCTTTGGGTTTACTATCAGGGTACATTTGGCCAAATAGGATATTTTAAAAAATATCTTGTTATGTTTGTGGTGTATTTTTGGTAGAAGGAGTTGTTTTCAGTGTGATTTTTTGGACTTTTCGGTGTCGGAATCTGCAGAAAAATTTGAGGTGAAATTTTGATTTGTGTTATTTAAACTAATTTTTTGACTATATATATGGATTCAACACCCTGAAAAACCCCTAGGGCACTTGGATTGTGCAGGAGTTACCCATAAACTTGTGATTTCAAAAAATTCTTGCAGGATTTTAGAGAAATTAAACCGAAAAAACCTATCGGAAAAGCTTCCAAAAAGTCGCACTAAAGACAACTCGTTGGTGAAAGGGCATCGTTGAAGTGGTTTGACTTTGTGATGGTTGATGTATTTGAAGTGGAAAGAGAATAAGGTAGTGGCTATGTACATGAGTTTTACCAAAATTGGTTTGATTTTGTGATGGTTTATTTATTTGATGTGGAAAGAGAATAAGGTAGTGGCTATGTACCTGAGTTTTGCTACACTTATTGGTGTTGTTGGAATGCAAGAGTATCATTTTCTTAGTCTCGTCTCTTACATTCTTATTATTTACGTGATCCATATTAGTCTACAACAATGGAAATGCACTCATTACCAAGTTAGATTGCACCCTTCTTCTATCCTAACAAACTTATGATCTCTCCTAACAGACCTAGGATCTCACCTTAGTAACTTATTATTGATTTTTCATTCACCTTAGAGATGTTCTCTTCATATTATTTGAAAGATTAGACTTTTTAGTAAGTTTGTCAATGTTAAATCTGTTTTGAATGGTTAAATATGTTTTAAAATTCAAAGCCAATTATTTGTCACACATTATATATATATATATATATATAACGAGCTTTAGAAATCTTTGATGGTTAGGGTTTTTCTTTAGTCGTCCAGTCTTTGTTTTGTTTATGTGGATTTTCTGCAAATCTCTTCTGCAGATCATTTAATGGTGAATCCTTGTGATTCAATGAAAAAGCTAGTTTCTTTTGCATGTATGGTTATCATTCAAGCTATCTCTTTTTCGGTTTCGTATAGCTCTATGTTGAAGTTTAGTTATGGTCTTCTGGTGATTCAAGACATTCCTTCCCTCAATGTTCCCGTGGATGAGGAAGCTTTATGTTGTGAAAAATATTTTTCAAAGAATGGTTTGGTTTGCATGTTTAATGGGTTCTAGCCACGACTGATCGATGTGCACAAATGGATTTCTAAGACATGGAAGCCCCTTTTGATGGATGAACTGAACATTTACCATATGACTTGGGGTTTTTAATTTCACTGTAGTTTTTTATAATATAGAGCACATGAAGGCCATCTATGAAGCTAGTTTGTGGTAATAGTATCAATCTCTACAACCCCAGTTTGGGTGACATTTCTGAATCTTCCCTTGCATTTTTGGAATCTTACATCGCTTTCCTCCATTGGGAATGTGTTGGGAAAGTTTTATCGTCGTTGTCCTGAAATAGAAAAATTTTACAAGACTAATTATGCTTGCATTTTTGTGGAGATGGACTTCAACAAGGCTTTTCCAGCAGAGATTAATTTGATGGCTCCAAACTATGTTTAGTTCCAAAATCTCGACGATGTGAGAATATTCATTTCTATGTAGAGCATGCTATGAAATGAGGCATGTAATTAAAAATTGTCCCATCATTCTCAAAATAGAAAAGACCGTAAAAAACCCTGAAGGCCCAAATGGCAAGAAGGAGCTCAAGGTTATCACTATATAGTATACAGAGAGGAAGAACTTCATGACAAGAAAGAACTAAAAGACAAGAAGGAAGCAGATACAACCAAAGAAAACACATCCACGACAACATAATCTAAGCAAGAAAAATCATAAGCCAATGTGGATCCTCTGGTCTCTAGTAAGGATTCCTAGACGCAACGTTAGTGGAAAAGAAGCAATTCATCATGGAAAACAGATCCCCTCAAAAAACCAAAAGGAATAACATTGAAAAGGAATGTTCTTGGGAAAATCGGGCGGATGAGGAAGATTTCAAGAATATTATTGTGCACTTACGAAGAACGATCCACCAAAATTTGAAGAAAATGCAGGTTGGATTCAAGTTGGGAGGAAAGGAAAAAAAATTCACCAAGAAAAACAAGAAGTCAAACTAGATCAAACTAGTGAAAAATGGAACGTAAATGTGTCTGGATATTGGGGGTTATTTGGAAATTTCTACTTGTAAAGAGACTAGAATTTTGTGTCATGGGGAATTTGCTTGAAGATTTGGATTGAGCCTCTATGTTCAATTTCAAATTTGCAAGCCTTAGATATCTTTGAAACATGTAAATGGTTTTGACTATATATCTAAATGTATATATATATATATATATATATATATATATATATATATATATATATATATATATATATATAATGTTATGAAAAAATATTAATATATTTTGGTTTAGACGGGGGAGTATAAGTATTTGATTGGATATCACAATGCCATGGGGTTCATATATTCATTATGATAGGAATTTTGGTTGCCCTAACAATGTGAATCCTTTAGAGTAGATATAAAGATGAGATTGGTCCACACATATGCAAAGTGAACATGGAAATGAAAAAATAATATAGATGTTTTGAATATTAAGGGAGTTGTCTATAATGCGACTTTTTGGAGATTCCGGTGACGGAATCCGGCGAAAGAAATTGAGGTAAAATCTTGATTTGTTGCAGTTAAAATGGTTTTCTAACTGCATATTTGGATTCAGCACCTTGAAAAACCCTTGGGACGACTTGATTGTGCAGAAACTAGCTATCAAACTTGGGATTCCAATAAATTGCTGCCAGATTTTGACCGGAAAAACCCACCAGAAAGGCTTCCAAAAAGTCTCATTATAGACCACTGCAATATTAAGTATTAAAGTAAAATTATAAAATATTAAGTAAAAAAAATTACTAAATAACTATAAATATTATTTTATATCTTTTCTAAAAAGAGGAAACAAATAGAACAAATTAGCTTTTCTATTAAAATATATATATATTTTTTAATCTCATTATTTTTATATAAATCAAAATTCAAATCATATATAATTTTAATTTTAATTTTAAAAATGAGTTATAATTTTTTTTTTTTTATTAAATTTTTTTTTAATTGAGTTAAAAAATATTATTATTATTTTTAAAAAATATGTTATTAAATTATATTATTATTATTATTATTTCGAGATAAAAAATTATTATCATTATTATTTAATTAAACTTGTTTATTATTGGTTTATTAACTATTTTTATAGTCACGTAGTAAAAATAAATATCACTATCCATTTTCTAAATCACTTGTCAACTGTTTTTCCTAGATTACTTGTCAATTTTTTCAAATTTTTAAATAAATTTAATTAAAATTGATTGTCATATCATTTAAAATAAAATTTTTAAAATTGTTTGTCTTATAATTCAAAACAACTATATATGTTATGTTATCTTACATGTAATGATAATCTCATTTTATGTTTATCTCAATTAATTTATTAATGGTTTTAAGAAACTTTAAGTGTAGTTAAAATTTAATTTCATATAATTTGAAACAATTATGAATATAAGGAATCTACTCTAACTTAATGAACAATGTTTATAATTATTGAGCATGCTCATAATTAGACTATGTTTATGGTATCCACCTAATGCATATTCACCATTTTAAAGGAAATTAAAAAAAAAAAAAGAAGTTATCAAATTTTATTCATGGATAGAAATAAGAATAATGTCTTGTTATTATTTTAATAATTAAATTTTAGGTGATAGGTGTTAGGTTGGGGGGATTTTGTAAGCTCTGGAGTAGCAACATTGATTTATAGTTTGGGTCTTGGTATTGTATCTAATAATGTACATGAAGCTTATGCATTAATGTAAGGGTTAAAGTTAACAATTGAAGCTAATATTTACTCATTGATCGTCTTAAGGGATTCAAAGCTCATCATTGGAAAAATGGTTTCGAAGCCTATTGTTTCTAATTATACTCTAGATGCAACACTTGATCAAGATAAAAAAGAGGTCCTTAAGTTCTATAGTATCAACTTCTTCCATGTACTATAGGAGAACAATCAAGTCGTATATATCATATTGATAATAAAATTACCCTCTTAAAAGTCGGTTATTAGCATTAATGGAAGCCATGGAAATCAAACCATTTTATGGTATCAACATAAGCCACATATTGAAGAGTTTAGATATCACATGGTCAAGTGTGCACCATCAAATTGTATTATAGTAGTTATGAGATGAGACAATGGGTTCATTTCCACATACCCTTAGTTATGTTGTTGCATGTTTATGTATGTAGCAGTGATGTTATTCTTAGTTGTGGTGAGATTAAGTGGAAGACGATGTGGAGGAAGAAGCACTAGATTTTTGGAGCCTTGCTAAGGTGCATGTTGGTTTAATATTACTTCAATTCTCATTGTTTTCATGATCTAATATTTATAGTTGTGCATTTGAGATTTGTTCCTAATTATGGGAAAGCACAAGCTCACCTTAAGTTATTTGGTTTTGGTTTATGGTTTTTTCTCTACGTTTCTTACGTTGTTTTCCTTACCAAAGGTGTGTTCTTTGAAACTTTAGTGAAGGTTTATTGTTACCCTTGTTGCAACATTTTTAATTTATATCTCCTCTATTTGTCACATTGTTCTTTGTTGGGTCCAAACATGTAATGTTCTATGGTGTTTAAGCAATAGTTTTGGTTTCTCTATCACCTCATAATGGATTATTGGGAGCCGAGGGGGATTGGGAGGAATTTCAGAAACCATAAATAAACTATCCATGGAAAATGGGGATCAATCTACACAACAAATATAAAGATTCACGAGAATGAACAAAATGTAGTGTCTCATGTAGCAACAATTATGGGCACACTTGTACAATATAAGTGTCAAATGGAAATCTTTGAATAAGGGTATAATATGTTGTGGACTTTGGTTATTAATATGAGCAAGAGAAACCATTGATGGGTATCAAACTAGGTCCAATTGGTGAAGTAATATGTTGTGGACTTTGGTTATTAACATGAGCAAGAGAGATCATCGAAGGGTATCAAACTAGGTCTAATTGGTGAATTCTAGTTGTGACAAGTTGAATGAAGAAGGTACAGTGCACCAACTTAATGGTGTAATAGAAATTGAGCTCCCAAAAAAAGGAAATGCAATCTTGGAAGACGTGACAAGTAGGCATATCTTTTGTTAATTTTCGTGTTTCGTGAGGTTATCAAATTCTCTAATTTTTTGTTGTTGTAAAATATACAGTTCTTAGAACAAATAGACTATTTTTCCTATATACATAATTAGATTAAATCATTAGCATATATATAGCATAGATATTATCCTAATTAAACATTTATGAACCATTTTTTTAAATAATCTATTTACAAATTACTTCAAATTTATATTTATATATATAAAATATAAAATTATATATATTGAAAAAACCGCATAAAAATATCTATATTAATTTTTCTATATTATTTAAAATATATATGAATTATTAATTATCAAACAAAATCCTTTAGTGTACAATATACAACTACCCTCTATGATCATCAAATGTACAATTAAGGTGTATGATAACCATTGACCAAACAAAATCCAGCCACTATAATAATCAAATGTACCATTAAAGTGTATAATAATCATTGTTCAACCGTTGCATCATGTAGAATCATAGAGTATGTTGTAACATAATAATAATTTGTGAATCAATCAATCCAATCTTTTGATGGTTGGCAATGCATTTTATTGGCATTCGCTATTATCCTAAAGTATTTCATAATGCAAATGGTACCTATATCTACATATTTTCATGTTTGTTAGCAATGAATTTTATTGCCATTCATTATTATTCTAAAGTATGTCATAATGCAAATGGTACCTGTATCCACATATTTTCATGTTCATCCATATGATATATAGTGAATAACATTTGTACTTCCAAAAGGGTTTAACTTCCTTCTAATTTATTCTCCATGGGTATATTTATCTCTAGATTTCGAAACTGGTTGTGTTTTGACTTTTATTTTCACTGCTATTTAATTTTTATTTTCACTATTATTCATTTTAAGTTATTGTTAAGCATAAGCAAAATGAATACATATATAGTGCAATGAGTGCTGAGTGGACTATTTAAAAATCACGAGAAATTAGTCTAAATATCACAAGAAATTAGTTAGTTACGACTACTTTTCATGGAAATGATCATAGCTGAATGGCTTACTTAACGCGGTTGAATCCCAAAAAATGATATCTAACATATATAGCTTATTTTCCTTTTTTTTAATATGTATGTGTATGTGTATGTGTATGTGTATGTTTATTTTTATTTTACTTTTATGTTTCTTTTTCTTTTTATTTATAATTTTATATTTGAATAATTATGAATTTAAATAGATTGTAAAAAGAAAAAAAAAAAAAATGTAAGTCAAATATTTTTCATTAATCAAAAAGTGTGTACAAGGATGTCAAAATGTATGTGGCTTCACCCTGACCAGGGTTGTTGACCAATTCTATTACCATACTACAGACAAAAAGAAAAATGCCCAACTGGGAGACCCACGGCCTTATAGGCCTTACATGCCAAACAACAAAAAGAACTCACAAGACACCAATTACCATAATTGGTCATCAGAAGTGATACATGCAAGATTATCTGAACCCGTCCCTGGAGGAGGAGGTGGGTAGTAAATACAATGGACATGTTGCTCAATGTGAGCAAGCTAGGATCCTAGCTTCTCGATTTTTTTCTATCATAATATTTTGATCATGCCAAACACACAATTCGTTTATGAACATGGCATTGATAATAATGGATTTTCTCCATCTTGGCCATGAATGCCTCGTGTTCTTCTCTCCGAACCCTGTCATGAGATTCCAAAGTGTCCAAGATGGACTGAAGCATCTCCTATTGCACCGAAGATCTCTTGACGTGACCAATAGTTGCACGTCGCACAATAACCATGCTTCTAGGCTTGCCACCCCGCCCTCACGCACTTGAGCCTCGTCAACGGCCTAAACTCCCACCTTTGCTGCCACCTTCACGATGATCCTAAGACAAGGCCCTACAACCTCTGCAACCCATAGGACCGACTAATGGACTTTTCCTACCAGCAACGACACCGCCCGCACTAGCTTTGCCTCACTTAGAAACTGCAGACTAACTCCAACAAAAATCAACAACTCTATCTCTGCCACCCCTGGCATCGACCAACGAAGGCGAGCCCTCGATCAAGTGGGCCAAATCTGGCTTCGTCCCCACGAGAGTGCACGAGGAGCAGGGGATTGGCTTCATCCTAGAAGCCCCACTTAAAACGAGAGACCCAAATCGAGCCCAAACCGTCCCCCCAACCACCTAGGCAGCCCCAACACCACACCCCCTATGACAAGATAAACCACCAACCATCTGACCGCCATTGCAAGCACAACACTCTGCGCCCTCATTAGGAGAGGCGAAATTACGCCTGCGCTTTAGTCTCCACCTTCCAAATTCACCTCTAGTCGACTACAGATCCTGGCTAAATTTCCCAACAACCTCTCACCAGGAGGGTCTAAAGGAAAGCCAGATAACTATCCACATGAAAAGCACCGCACTCTAACTCCCATAAGTCCAAGAGGGGCCAAAACAACTGAACTTGCTCAATTACAATTGTGCGACCAGCAATACCAGGATAAGAGAACCAAATAATGCCAATAAAAGAGAGCTAAATTATGGCCAACTCCAAATACCCAAGCCGAGCACATTTACCACCTACAGGACATCGAGTACCACTAGCCACATCGCCACCCAGAACATGCAAAGAGTCGCCGCAACACCACCCAGAATGCCTACACAAGAAACTACCCAGGCTTGAAACACAAATACCAAATACCGACTAGTTCTCCAACCAACCAAGAAGCGGATCAAACCATGAAAAGGAAATATCCACCCAAAGCGGCAAGGATGCAACTATTACCTTAAAGGACCCCCAGGAGAAGGACCGATGGATGGAAGCTCGCCACCATACTTGCAAAACCCAGAAAAACAGAACCATAGACCAATTCCAATCTTGATGAAAGTCGAACATCTTTCTAAGTGTTATGTAATTGACACTAAATAGCCACTTGAATATAAGCGCCATGAATCCCCTTAATCCTTATCGCGCAAGTGAGGAATGATAGTGCACATGAATAGGGGCAGAAGCATTAACTGTAGCATTATGGGAAGGCAATATGCCTGCCCTCCACCACCATTGCCATATGTCGTGAGTCATGTGTCGACCGACAGTGGATGACAGTTGTTCACCATCCCCATTGGGGAGAAAAAAGAAATATTTAATGAATATAGAATTAATCATTAAAAAAAACATTTCTAATAAATTAAATAGTGTAATAATAGAAAATAAAATAAAAATGTATTTCTAATAAATTAAGTAGTGTAATAATAGAGAAGCAATTATTTATAATGAGAAGGAAGAAATTTCACAGAAAAGTTATTAGTTAAGACCTAAGTCAAGTAAGTCAAATTTGAAGTTGTTTGTAGGTCAGGAGGAGGTAAAAATAATTTTTCGGGACATCATATATAACCTAGATGATATAGTGGTAAGAATGTCTCGGATGGAGTGTTATATTCAGACATTAAATCAAATGAAGATCGTGACATGTCGACAATCATCAATGATCCAGCTCCAACCTCTCCACACGCTAACTCTTTTGCCACATCACCAGTAATCATCATGGACTAACGAGTCCACTTTGCATTTTGTCTATGGGTATCAGGGTGACAATTTGTGTTTTTTTGTAAACACTATCATAAATGTTTTTGAAAGGCCTAATCTTTAGAAGGAATATATGCAATTTGGTACTTATCATAGTTTTGGTAGGACTGGAAAAGAAGAAGAATTAATTGTCAACAACTACAATCCTAACGAATCTTAGATAGATATGGGTAGTTGTCTAAAATACTTATGCCAAACCTTGGGGTAGTCATAAATTTTCAAGTCATTTAGAAATCTTATGAAAGTTTGCTTTTGAAAAGTTTGCAATGTAAAATATTTCCTGGATAATCAATAGAAATTTAAAGAAAATGTACAAAAATAAAATTAGCCTAGACATAATTGAAACATACTCATTTTTTTACGGAAATATATAAATAGAATTAAATATAACATAAAAATATAAACCGATTAAGAAAAATTTATCAATTAATTTACCATATTTAGATATTTTAATATTATATATTATTTTATTCTTACTATTATATTTATATTAAATAAATTTATTATATATATTAAAAAATATTATTGAATCTAATACCAAATAATTTAAAATACAAAACTTTTATTAAATTTTAAGCTCATTAAACATGAACTCAAACCAGTTAATTTTATTATATATAATTTAAAAATGGTTGAATCTAATACCAAATAATGTAAAATACCAAACTTAAATAATGTAAAATACCAAACTTTTGTTAAATTTTAAGCTCATTGAACATGAACTCAAACCAGTTAAGAATCCCCATTTTATGTAATTCACATTCCACCGTATTCTTCCCTCTAAATATAAAACTAAAACTATTTTTGTTTTTTAATGTGATACAATATATAGATTAAAAGGACCACTGGGTGTTTTTTTGGTGTTTTTTTCTTTCTTTCTTAATTGAGTAAATATTCCATCCCAACACATTATTTCCTATAATTATAAACAAACAATTCAAGTTATTTTTGTTTTGTTTTATTTCATCCAATGCAATAGGGGGATAAAAAGACCACTCATGTTTCTTTCTTACTTTCCTCTAAATTTTGTTGTACCTTCTACATGAGCACATGGTATTTTTACAAAAAATCATGTAGATAGATTATAAAATAGATGATTTATTTCTTCATTTCATATTGGGTTTTTTTATTATATTAATATATTTCATATTTATTCAATTTATATTTTTCATATTATATATATATATATATATAATATATATATATAATATATTATTTATTTATTTATATATTTATTTATTGAAAATATGGTGAGATGAAGTTGTTTTCATCAAATTATTCAAATTCTTAATTGAAAAAATAAGATTATAAATTCTTTTTTACTTAAATTTATTATTTTATTTTTTTAATAATTTGAAATTTTCAAAATTCTATAAATAAATTTAATATCATAACTTCAACATACTATTGTTCAATTTTTGTAATTTTAATATAAAATTAAATGATTTCACCTTGTGAGTCCCTTTATCATATCATCGATAACACAATATGTTTTAGTGATAAAATATATAAAATTTATCAAAATTTTTTATTGTAATTATATAAGTCTAAATACATTTGCCATGTGATTTTACTAGAAACCCCTTGTCATACTCAATTTAATTAAAAACAAATTATACTAATTAAAAATAAAATATTTTTAATATTTTCTATTTTATTATCATATAAAATCATCTTAAATTTTAATTTTTTCAAATCAATATTTCTTAAACAGATAAAGACCATTACAATTATATTTCCTCAGTAAAAATCAAACAAAATCATTTGGAACTCTAATTCCCATCAAAACCATTTGAAGCCTCAAATCCCATCAAAAACTAAATAAGGTTATTTCAAACAAAATCATTTGGAACTTTAATTTCCCATCAAAACCATTTGAAGCCTCAATTCCCATAAAAAAAAACTAAATAAGGTTATTTGAGGCTGTTCTCCATAAAAAAACAAACTAAGTCATTTTGGACCTTCTTTTAAAGGACTTTTGAAAATGAGCTTATGTTGGAACATTTTTGGCATGACTTAGCACGAAAAAAGGAGTAAAAACTATTGGGACCTTATTTCAAAGGATTAATCTTTCCTAATCAATATTTTTGGATTAAAGAGTTGATAATGTATATATAAAGGCAGTGAAATTAGGTATTTATAATATTTATACATATATGATTAGAACAAGTGAATAGATTAATGAGAATATGTAATTTTGGAGAGTAAGGTTAAATATAAGTTAATGAGAGTTAGAGAGGAAAATGAAATGGGCGGAAAATAATGCGATTTAGAGGATTGATTTAAAAGTAAAAGTAATATGAAAGTCGTAATGTAGTGAGCATAATATGAGGCATCTAGGGAAGTATCTAAAGGGGATAATAAATTTTATACGCTTATAATCATGGATTAGTCTTATTTGGTAGTTAATGGGTACTAAATAGTTCCACTAGGTAGTTAAAGGAAATAAATATAATAATGAAGAGTAGTTGGCATAAGTCCCTAGGAATGCTCATGAGAAAGTATAAACACATATGAGTATCATTGTATTAGATATCTTAGACATTCAATACTATATTTTAGCAAGCATGGCTTACAAAGTGATTCCTTTCGTAAGGAGTGTTTGATGTCATTACCCTACATTAATTGTTATCTCGACATCCTTGTGTCATCTACTATGTACATGCATTTTGTTATTTCTAAATTCAAGAGTTTATTCTCAAATTAAAGGTTTATATTTTACATTTCATATATCAAGGTTCACTACAAAATGCATATCAGCGAAAGGATAGAAGGAAGATAAAATGTTGTATGAGAGTATGAAGACCAAAATTGAATGTTAAAAGATAACCTAGGGAATAAATAGTTAGAGAATGAATATTACAATTTAACTAATCAATTTAAAGATCCAAATCTATATAATTAAAAATAACAAACCATAAGCTATAATTATGTTGTCAATTTGGTTCATCTTGGGTGGCTAGCGAGAATGATTGTTATCCTTCACAACCATGTTCAATTCCCACAAGTGACATGTTGAGAACATAACAATTATATTATTGTAATGGTTTCAAACCTTCTTGTTGAAAGTCTTTATGCCCTAAATATAGGGTTTACCTTGGGGACCATCCTTGAAATGATGGGAAGTAATTGGGGATTTTCCTTGGGCATGTAGCCCAAAAAAAAAGAGTTATAATTATATTTGTAAATTATGTACTTAGAGAATTAATACATGAGTAAACAATGACTTCATGTCTATGTGTTAGTTTTATCATCATTGTGTCTAAATGAAAATTTTATTAATGCATAATAGGTAGTGTTAATGTGCAATGAAACCAATAACTTGTATGTTGTTACTTGGACACCATGACCCAAGGGAAAAGCCTTCGATTTGGGATACAAGAAGTGGTTTATTAGCTCCAACCAATTCATGATCTCCACAAGTGAGTATATTGCCCCTTTATTTAAAGATTTTAATATTTAAAATATATATACTCCCTTGAGCCACTAGTTTAAATTAGATAAAGCAAATAATTATGTTGTGTGCTCCCCTCCCCCAATCCTCTATATAGGTTAAAAAGGCCACGTGATTTTGTTCTCCAAAATCAAATCCTGTCCCTCCCTTTCCTCAACCTATAATGAGTTTTTCATCTTACATAGCATTAAGGGATTGGAATTAGTGATGTGAAGTGATGAATTTTTAACCATTAATCAAAGTTCCATTTTTCAAAAGGTGTTAGTTAGAACGTTAAGATAATAATTCGGAAACTTGGAAGTGGTATTTGAACATGTGAGATGCAATAATACTTTCACACATACACAATTGAGTTAAATCCTGACTCCCTCTTCTCATGAAGGCTTACCAGATATCATATATATTGAGGACTTTAAGGTAGTCATGGAACCACCAAGAGGTACTGATGAAATGCATTAGTCACACATAACTACATTCCAATACACATATGTGTACCAAATCTCAACCATGTTATCTCCTTACAACCTAAACAACTTTAATGGATGCCCCATGACCAATTGTTAAAGATTTTACTCTTATATAAAGGAGACGCACAATTTAATCTCTCTCGTTATGTGTAATCAAGCTACATGCATTTGTATTATGTTAATGCAAAACCAAGATTTCTAACCTCCCATTAATCCATAAAAAACATTTACATGTATCAAAAAAAGAAATTATCAACTACATAAGTTGTTTCCATATACATCACACATATATTAATAATAGAGAAAGAAAAAAATATAGAAAAATATGTTATTATTAATATTTCTGAAAGCATTAAAATAAAATTAAAAAATAATATCATTATATTAATAAAAAATATATTTAAGAAATCATTTTATTTTATTTTTAATTGCAACGAGTATTTATGTTGTATAATTCTATACTTACTTTGCAAGAAATATATCAAGTATTACAAAGCAAATTCTTCAAAATTTTCCATTTATTTTATTCTTTCCAATATGAATACATGATTTTCTTGAGGATAATGTATTTGAGCAACAAAAATAGGGGTTTTGTAGGTGAATACCTTACAAAATTGCTCCAACAACACACAAACTTTACAATGCATAACACTACTAATTGATTATGAAATCTTTCATGATGACTTGTCCACATGCATGTTTTTCCTCGAGGTTGCCATGAAGTCACTTGGGCCCCCCAATTTTCCAATTTTGTATTTTCTTGTATTAACAAATTTAACTAAAATAAATTTAATAGACTTCATCTGCTATTAGGGATTTATAATATAGATGTTTTGGCCATTAATCTTTGATTCACCTATTTCAGTTTACACCCCTCATTAGCATACTTGTCTGTTTGTCTATTGAAGTCTCTTAGAATAAGGAAATATGCTTTGGATGGGATATATTTTGCTATTTCCTAATTCTTTTTATAATGTTTTCCATAGATGTCTCCTTTGGGAGAGAGCCTTTAATCAAATAATGCAGGGTTAGAAGAGAATATCCCATAACCATAAGTGTGTCCACCTAATGTTCTTTTGCTGACTAAGGTCCTTAGTAGAGACCATATATCTCTACTTGATTATTTGTCATATAACCAAGACCCCATAAATATCTAAACACTTTGTTTTCCTAAAAACCATGGAATACACCTTTCTCTCCTGCTATCCCTAATAATTAAATTTTAAATAATACAAATATTACTTTATAGATTAACTTTACCTCATAATTATTATCCATATTCTATGGATAATAGATCCAATAAAAAATAAAATAATTATAAAATCCTAACAAAGAGAAATACTTAATGTATATGATAATTATTGATAGAGATTAAGATACCCCAATTGCATAAATAGACTCAAGTATAGTGAATTGTGATTAGTATTAACATTTAGAATTGCTTCATACATGAATTCATGAATAAAACATTAATGTATAATGATTTTTTACTATTTTTATTATATATATATGGTTATAAATATTTTATAAAATAAAATTTAAATTTAAATAAAAAATTAATTACATTTAATTATAATATTTATAATTTAATTACAACTCATATCAAATATATATTAAATATATATTAGATATTTTTCAAAAACAAGCTATATTTATGATGAGTATTTAAATATGTTATATAAATTTTATTTTTTTTAAATATATAGTTAATTTTATTAATTTTAATTATAATAATAGATAATAAGTTTTAATAGTAAAAATTGTGCTAATTCTATTAAGTTGTACTTATAAGATTGTACCATTTCCTATCAAAATGTACTAATAAGGTCAAACCCATTTTTAGTCAAACCCATTTTTACCATGTTATACTACTTAGATTGAAAGATTATATAAGTGAAGTTATACATATTCTTATCACAATGGTTGCCACTCTTTTTTTTTCTCGGTAAAAAAACTAGCTATTCTATTGTGTTATATTTATAGGTAAACTTTTACATGCAGTGAGACAGAATGTCCAGGGCCAGCAGTGGCGCCTAGGATAGCTTAGCATTGAAGCAAAAAGCTCCCTCGCAGGGGCAGCACCCACAGGACTTCCAAAATTCCGCCAAAAAATAACTGAGGCTGGAAACCAATTCGACTTGACAGGCAACAGAACATGGAACCGCATTGAGTTAAACATGAACATGACGGCCCACGCAGGGGCTTTCCTCAAAACCTGACTGTAGACCGACAGAGAACTTACAGTGGACCGACATGTACAAGACAGTATTAAAAACTGAGAGTAAACTAGACCAACATAAACGAGACTGTATGAAAAACTGCAAGTGAACAAACACAGTGATGACCCGTACCCAAATACCCGCAGAGGCCTTTATCCGGGACCCGAGCTGAGAGAGAAAGGCATGTGCCAGTGCACGCGTCGGAGGATCAGTCGTCGCAGGGATTTTTTTCTTCCACAATATTGCACCATCCCTGGCCCTCAGGGATTCCTTCCCACATGATGGTCCATTTATCCTTTGTTGTGACTTGAGATTCCTGCGTCTGGGGATTCGAGGGGGTGTGCAGAATCTCCTTCCCTGAGGCGCCCACCTCAATTGGTGGCTGCAGAACAGGGCTCTCCTTCCCGGTGCCCTCTGGAGGCGGTTCCGCCAATCCTGGAGGCTTCCCACTATCATTCCCTTCAGGAACTTTAGTAAAAAGAAATGAAATGTGAGCATTGATACCTGCATTATCCTTTGAGCTGCCCAGGGTGAACACAGCCGAGCCGAATGCTGGAAGAACTGGCTCCCCTTCGCTTGAGCTGCCAACCTCCATGAATTTCCCAGCTTGAATTGGTGTAGCCCTTGCCCGCCTGTAGTAGTAGCAGCAGCAGCAGTGATGGTGCTCATTCGCTGCCAGAGGGCGAGAGGATGAACCTCGCCCAGGTCCTCTTCTGCTTGGTTGCCGCTCCCGTAACCTTGCCATGGACACCCCTCCGTCTCCTTTGTTAGCCTGAGGTGAATTGTGAGTCCAACCACAAGGCAGATCTCGCCACAAGTCCCACTCAGTCACGCCAACCTCTGAGTAGCCGTCGCCTGAGGGAGGAATTTCACTCCTCGTAACCAATTCGCCCTGAATGCTCTTGAATTGCCGCTTCCACCGAAGGCCTGTGACTGAATTGCAGCGACAGAAAGCCAAGACGGCTTGGATAACCGCCCACCCAGAATTTCCCTGCGTCTGCGCCTCCCCAGCTTCGCCATACCAATGAGTTCGCTTCTGCCCATCTGCCTTTTGATATCTCGCCTCATTCCCTCGTTGAGAGCGAGCAATAACTGCCCTCTGCAATTCCATCTATTCACTCTGCTCGGCATTGAATGCCCAGAGCTCGAGCTGCGGAAGATTAAACCTTGACGGCGCATTTCAATTAACCATTAATATGAGCACGGGGCGGCACATGCTGGACATGTGGCTCGACCCCTTGTGACGTGCCAGCACCCGCATCCGAGGACAATGGTTGCCACTCTTACCTTATAACTTTTAATTTTTATGATATAATTTAAATTTTATTTTAAAGGATTTGAAAATTATACCGGGTTCTAATATATTATATATTTTTTTGTAAGCTTAGGTAGGTCCTCCTTTTCTATTCGTATAAAAACAAGCTGAATCCACATATTGTTAATAGGTGGCGTCAACTTGCCCAGTGGGAAACCAAGTTTGTTGGCCACCTATGCATATTATACGCCATCCAAAATTGGTAAGTCAACAGTCTTTCTACCCAATCTATATATACAAAACTATTTATAAACCTGTTTTTAACCACAGTTTCGATAAACATGCATATAGAAAGAAAACCAGCCGCTAAAAAAACAGTAACCTGAGATCATAAGCTCAATCTAATCCTTGGGCTCGTCCTAGTCCGGCTCAACGACTGCTAGATCTTCGGCTGAGCCTTTGTTCATTGGTGTCATTTCCACGATACAGGGGATGTGTCTTTGTATACGGTCAAGTCTCATATCCTATTTACAAAGCTGGAAATGTATGGTTTGCAGGTCTCGTTTATAATCAGGCATATCCCTGGTTATCAATGCCATCCCCATGGAGACTTGCTCCACCGCTTTTCCCACCAGCCTCTTCATGAGCCAGTACAAATGTAAAGTCTATTTATATTGAGACATCTGGCCTCTAGTATTGCCAAGATCAGGGATGAGGTCTCTCCACTCTTCCATCTCTTCCTCTGAGTCCTCTTCCTTAACTCTGTCTTCCATATCCTCAATAATTTTTGTGATCCTTGCATTCGTGTCTTTCATGTAAGCCTTGGCTGCTTCCTTCATGGTCTCATCCATGGGACGTCTTCCCAGCCTTTTGCCTAAGGTACCACTGTCCTGAGAGCGCGGTCCCTTATTTGTCCTGCCTTTTTTATTGCAACCTCTGGCTGCCCGTGCCATGTCTTCACTTCCTTATATCTGTTCACAATGTGCACAATACTTAGTCAGGATAAAACCATCGTTACCCACCCAAATTCCCATTATTTTTTAGGGTTCCTTTCTCCTGCACGATCTCTTTTATGCCCGCACTCCTCTGCTCCCAAGAATCCCAATGAAGTTGGGGTAGTCTGCCCCTTCTCCCTACTCCCTCTTCCCTGTTTTTCTTTCGGGTCTTTGGGTACTGACTCTCCACCAATTCCCCATTCTCCCTCCTTAGTTTCTGAAAGGTTAACCTCCTCTCGAAGCTGCCCCAAGATAGTGAACCCATGGGTCTGCCTACTAAAATTCTCTCCCTTTCTACCTCGCTGGCTGACACCATTCCCTCTCTTTTCAGTGTTCCCCCCTGGGAGGTCATTTCCTTATTTCTATGGGTCTTTCCCAGTTTTCCCTCCCAAGCTCGCTCCCTTTTGCTGTTCGGGCTTCCCTCCCCTTCCTAGACTCCCTTTCTAGAGAATTTTTTCTTACTATTGGACCTCATGGCCTCACTGAAACTCTCTATTTTAACCTTTGTATCCTCTATTTTGAACTTTGCAAGCCCCTCCCTATTATTATCTATACCCCCTCTCCTTTCCTGCCTCAGACCTGAGCTACCAGGCCCTTCTCTCTCCCAGTTCCTGCATTGTTTATACAACAGAGCTTTTGCACGAGGTCGTTCCTTCCCTCCTTGAACCAGGTTTCGTACCCCTCCCATCATACTACAATTTGCTATTCGAATTACAGAGCAGAGACAATGGACATACCTCATATTACGCTTCCTGTATGATGTATATATGTTTGGCTTCCTCGTTGCGCTCCCTCTTCTTTTCTCTTTCACTCTAACCATCCTTCCTCCCGTATCCCTCTTTCATACTCCCTCTCATCAACCTGTTGTCCCATCCTTCCTTCACCACCGTCCTCTCCTCCTCTTCTCTTCCCGATAATCCTCACACCACTTCTCTCATCCGCTCTATAGTACCTCTCTATGTTCTGCCTTACAATCATGCGAGCTGCGGTAAGCAGTCCTCGCACCTCCCATATTCTGACATCACCATTATGGCTTCTTACCCACTCCATCACCCCGATTGGGGGCAATATATTATATTTTTAAGTTTAAATATAATTCATATTTAAAATCTTATATGCATTTTAATATATAGTATGAATTCTTATTTTCTAAATAAGTAATTAATTTAATTAACTATTTTTTAAAACTATATATCTTTATTGATTATATAATTTATATGATTACTTTAATAAAATAAATTAATAGTATCGGTAAACAAAAGCAATTTTATATATAAATTAATTAGTTTAAATTGTATTTTTCAAGTTGATATTTTTTTTGGGAAAATGAAAATAATTTTATGTGTTTTCGTTTTCACTTTCTTTTCTAGTTTTTAATTAAATTATTTTCTAAAAATCTTATATGTCTAAAAAGCAATTAATAAAAATTAACATAAAAATAAATAAACTACATGAAAAAGAACATGATGTAAAAATGAAAGAAAACATTAAATGATATAACACTAAAATCTAATTAAAGTGCACCGACACTCAAAAAAATGAAATAAATTGGAGCTAGGGTTTCTCTGTGCAAAAATGAGTTTTGGGGAGCGAATGTTTGGCTCTGTTCGTTGGATGGCTCAAATGGTGGACAAGGTTCACCAGGGTGTTGGAGGGGTTTGTATCCAGAGGCTTTAATGATCTTGTCCTACATCCTTGGGCCTCCTTTGCTCCAAGGGCCTTTGGAGGTCTGTACACACAGGTCGGCTAGGTCGTTGTGGGCTCTTTGTTTTCTGTCGAAGCGGCTGAATTTGGCATCCTTGCGGTTGGAGTGGGCATCTTTTTACATGTTGCTCTGATCTCAGCATGACTACCAATCTTGGGTTGCGTCTCGTGGCGTCCCTTATCTTGCACTTGGGTCAGTTATCGCATAAGGCACGCTGTTGAATGTCTTGTTGTGGGTTCTCGGTGGGTTTTTTGGCACGAAGGTGGGTGTAGGACAAGTGCATCGTTTTCTCCGGCTTCTTTTCAACTTAGGCGACAATCTTTCCTCTTTCCTAGCTTCTCTGGATTTAGGAAAAACAGAGGTAGCAGATAGACTATTTTTAAGACACACTTCATTGTTGTTTCACTTCAGCACAAGTCCCCCCATGTCGCAGTCGGCCCGTGTGTTGGTTTTAGCTGTCGATGCGATGGCCCTGGCTTTTTCTTTCACCATCAATTGCGCATTCTGGCCCTCTGTGGTTCATGGGATGATCTGAAATGGGGGTTTGACAACTTGTTATGCTTACAAGAACCTCCCACTCAGTTTAACAAATAAATGATCTAGCTTATATATGACATTTGCGGAATTAAATACTTGAAACAGGTGTATGTCTTTTTATTTTTAAAATGTTTAAGTGCTTTAAGTGCATTTGCTTTTGCTAATATTAAACACATATAACAGCTATATAATGCAGCAAATAAACATCTACACATAACAACAAATTTAATCTAGGAGTTCACCCGAATATCATGGGCTATGTCTCCTTGAGCTTTTGTCATCTTGAATTGGCTCTTTGGGATTATGGCAAAGTTTCTTTTACAAGTTCCACACTTGAATCCAAAGGTTACTGAACTGAACCAATGGGCTTATAATACCATCTATATCCCTGTCATGGTTGTCATCACTCTGCAAACAAATCTAGGCTCCCTTAGACTTGATTTCTTCAATCAGTGCTCTAAGCTACTCTGAGCTTCTTGATGGCACTAACTCCTTCAAAAAAAATTAATTGTCACTGAAACCTCATCTACTATCTCCAACACATATTAGACACTGAAAATGGATTAATCATTTACTCAAAATGAGCAGTACATCCCCAAACTAGGCCTTCCTCCACGGTTGACACTAGGTTGCCTAAAACTTCCTTGTAGCGTCTCGGCCTTTAGAAGTTTTCAAATGCTTCTGCAAATCCCTGCAATGGATTCAAAAGGCTGATTGTAGTCAGGAACGACTATTGGTTTGCTTAGTACGAGTACTGGTAGCTCCTAAAACTGCCTCTAACTCCTCGTGGCCCTTAGCTCCAAAATCTCCCTAGATGAAAATCTCCATGACGATGACTTATTCAGCTTCTTTGGACTATTCCATTGGCTTTAGAAGGCTCCAATTAGCCTAGCTAGCCTCTTTTTTCACTCTCTTTGATCGAAAACTGCTCCTGGAGTGCATTTAGTCAATATCCCCTAGGGATACTCCACCAAATTTGGTGAACTGCACCTAACTCCAGATAAACTTGGCATATCTGCTCTGCCAAGCTGACATTCAGAGGTATCCATTACTGTAACTATTGGTCACGCATATGAGGGGTATAACCTCGGCGGTTAGGGATAATGTCGCGTAGATCTGGCTGTCGGGTTAACACGCAACCGCATGGGAAGGCACTGCAATCGGCAGTTAGGTCGCGACATGTGAACAGTTTTCAGGGGACCATTGGTGGGTAAGACTGCTGGCAGCCCTAACACCCAATCCTCCTACTGTTACAAAACAATTATGCACCATAACAATCATATGTTAAGAAACACGTCGGGTGCAGTTGGTAGAGCATTGTCCTGTCTTTCCGGAGGTCACCGGTTCTATTCTGTCGAACCCCTAACAAATTTTGCATAACCATTCTAGGGCCATGTGGTGGCCTCCGAGATTGCCACGTGTCAACACCTTATTGGTACCAAAAATGGAATATTCCTTGGAATATACTTTTTTTAATATTTCCAAAAACCAAATTAACCTTGGTCAAATGTCCATAAATTACAGTTTACTGGACTTTTCAAATTGCAATAAATCCTTCATACGGTGTCAGTTTTTTGAACCGTTCACAGCATCGGAATCAGGAAGACGAGATCTATCCGGTCGCTATGGTTTGACACTCTTTTGAACACTTTGAAATTTGAGCTATCACTTAAGTCATTGATCAATATATGATCACTCCTCCCCATTAGAAATCTTTTGGACCCCAAAACACTAATATACTGATCTATATAGTAGATGAGAGGACAACACCCTCTTCTTTTTAGCCTCCATACACTTGCCTTGCATGGCTAGTGCCTTTGAACCAAAAATCAAAGGTAGTCGACACTTCCCTTCCTGGATGCACTTGTCCTCCTGTTAAGAACTGTCTTCCTTGAACTCATTCAGAATTTCTGTTGAGAATTTTATAGAAGGTAGCTAAACATCACTTCCTTGATCATCGACCCAAGGTGGCTCAAACAAACGTGAGATTACATATTAAATATATGCATACTTCACTGAAATTTGCATATGTACCATTAAAGTATGTTTTACTAGGTCAAGAAGTCAAACCACTTCTTACCAAGCCAATTCTATGGCGACTTTTACTGCTGCAAATCTTCTTCTGACATCTTGTCAAAAACAACATACTGCAATAAACAACTTGACGCCATAAATTCACATCATGTGAATCATCATTATGTTTCTTACATCTTGGTGTACAAATGTTCGACTAAATCACAAGCCGACAAAAACATACCTTTTTCAAACAATTGACTCTCCAAGTCAAGCATGTACAAAAAGAACTTGACGATTCTTTTTCAAAGTAGAAAGAATTCCACCTCTTGTGAAACACTTCATCATTATCTCCCTTTTTCAATCTTGGAGACAAAATCAACTTTTCCAAGTCGGTATGACATTGCATGCATGTTTAAACAAAGCAATCGACCATCAAAACAATTACACATACATCTTCAAATACAATGAAATCGTGAACATTCCTTTGTTCATACATACCATTCTCATGCATGTATTCCATTCTTCAACTTTCTCTCAAGCACAATCATAAGTACAAGATCCTCAATCATATGTAAATGGACTTACAAAGTTGAAATGATCATAATTTTGCTGCAATAAAGTGAGTCTCATACTCAACTTTTTCATTCACCTTTTTGGTAAAATCCTGCAACTTGCATTCCATCAACAAAGAAATATATCAAATCAAAAGACACGCAACCTTTAATTGGATAAGAACTCTAACCATTTCTTACCAATCCACATCAAATGCGCTTCCTTTAACTGCACATCGACATCAACATGTGAATCATCCTGAAACACATCAATTATGGAAACTTCCTTTCCATTCTTAGCATTCTCTTTTTCCACCTTCTTCAAATTTTGTGGAAGCATTGTTGGATTTAAAATCCAACACTTTTCAGCAACATATCCTTTCTTATGGCAATAATTGCAACACATGTTCATCCTCTTTACAACATAATTTTCCTTGTCCAATAGACCTTTGGCTTCTTGCCTCCTCTTCTTCAAAAGTTTCATGTATGTGGCCATTTTATTCCAACATCTAGAAACACTATGGTTAACCAAACCACAAAAGGAACATGCAATTTTTTTCCAATGCTTATGTGGGAATTTACCATGCTTAACATAATCAAAATAAATGTGACTGAAATCAGATTTATACCTTTCTCTTTCACCTTTGTTGCCTTCATGAGAAGGTGAATTGAATGAATAAGTGGCTCCTTCAGAACACCATCAATCTCTTCAATGATTTTAGAGCTTTCACAACTCTCTTGTTCAAGTTCATGCTTATGAACACCTTCTTCTTGCAAGGTATGTTTCAAACAATTGCATTCCCCATGAATACAATCTTTACAAACTTGAGGTAGAGAACCTAAAATGAAACTCCTTCTAGGAATTGTTTCAATTGCCTTCATGGTAGCTTTCGAACTTTCTCCATAAGATTGTCCATTGCCAAGACCCAAATACTTAGGCCTTTCCTCAACCATTATTGGCTCAACAATGCCCTGTGCATGTTTGCCCAATCCTTTTCCTTCATAGCCCATTTTTTACATCAACTTGGACCCTATTCCTCTTGTATGTTTTTCAAAAGAACCAACACAAACATTCTTAGAGGAAATTGAAGAAAAACTAGGATTGTTTACATCTTCTTCAAACTGATACTTGACTAAGGCTTCTTTGGCAACAAGGAGTTGTGTCTCCAACTCATGCATCCTTTCTAGGTTCATATTTTCAATATAAGTTGGCTCTCCATTTCCTGTAACTTATCAAAAAGCAACTGCTTCTCTTCCTTCATGGAATTCAACTGCTCTCGAAGTTTGGTGCTCTTCCTTTCATCTTCATGCATTTGTTTCACCAAATCCATCATGATGAACAAGTCTCGCTTCATGTCTTCATAAAAGAATATTGTGAAGGAGGAGGATTTTGAAAACTCACTTGTAGAAGTTGTCGTTATAGAAATGAACAAAAGAACTTCAACAAAATTCACAAAGCTTTCAAAGAACTATTGACAAAACTTTTGAACTAAATGGTTGTAGAGTAAAACTCTTATTTAAGCAACCTTTTGCAAACAAACCCTCTTGTGCTTCAAGGATTTCCTTAAGGTCCTTTGGGTAAGGAGAATTCCATCAACCCTTCTTCCTTCATAAACTCGAGAAATAGTCAGTTTACAAACAGTCAAATAGTCAAATTCTTGGTACTGTTTAAACACCTTTCAAGTCAAACAAGCAACATATTGCTCTGTTAATCAAGTAACTTATTTCTTTGTCAATCAAGCAACTTGCTCTGATACCACCTGATCTGAAATGGGGTTTTGATAACTTGTTATGCTTACAAGAACCTCCCACTCAGTTTAACAAATAAATGATCTAGCTTATATATGACATTTGCGGAATTAAATACTTGAAACCGGTGTATGTCTTTTTATTTTTAAAATGTTTAAGTGCTTTAAGTCCATTTGTTTCTGGTGATATTAAACACATATAAAAACCATATAATGCAGCAAATAAACATCTACACATAACATCAAATTTAATCTAGGAGTTCACCCGAATATCATGGGCTACAACTCCTTGAAATTTTGTCATCTTGACTTGGCTCTTTGGGATTATGGCAAAGTTTCTTTTACAAGTTCCACACATAACTCCAACGGTTACTGAACTAAACCAATGGGCTTAGAATACCATCTATATCCATGTCATGGTTGTCATCACTCTGCAAACAGATCTAAGCTCCCTTAGACTTGATTTCTTCAATCAGTGCTCTAAGCTACCTTGAGCTTCTTGATGGCACTAACTCCTTCAGAATTCTTTAACTATAAGTGGAACCTCATCTATGGTCTCCAACACATATCAAACATCAAAAATGGACTGATCATTTGCTCAAAATGAGCACTGCATCCCCAAACTAGGCCTTCCTCCACGGTTGGCACTAGGTTGCCTGAAACTTCCCTGTATCATCTCGGCCTTTAAAAGTCTTCAAATGATTTTGCAAATCCCTACAATGGACTCATAAGGATCATTACAGTTAGGAATGACTATTGGTTTGCTGAATGCGAGTATTGGTAGCTCCTACAACTGCCTCCAACTCCTGGTGGCCTTGAGCTCCAAAATCTCCCTCGATGAAAATCTCCATGAAGATGACTTCTTCAGATTATCTGAAGTATTCCATTGGCTTTATAAGGCTCCAATTATCCTAGCTAGCCTCTTGTTTCACTCTCCCTAATTGAAAACTTCTCCTGGAGTGCATTTAGTCAATATCCCCTAGTGATACTCCACCAAATTTGGTGAACTGCACCTAAGTCCAGATAAACTTGGCATATCCGCTCCGCCAAGCTAACTGTCATAGGTAGCCATTACCATAACTTTTGGGCACGCATATGAGGGGTATAACCCTGGCGGTTAGGGATAATGCTGCATAGATCTAATGAACGGGTTAACACGCAACCACGTGGGAAGGTGCTGCAATCGGTGGTTAGGTCGCGACATGTGAACAATTTTCGGGGGACCGCTAGTGGCCCTAACCCCCAATCCTCTGACCATTACAAAACAATTACGCACCGACACAGTTATATGTTAAGAAACACGTCGAGAGGAGTTGGTAAAGCGATGTCCTATCTTGTCGGAGGTCACGAGTTCGATTTCGTTGGACCCCTAACAAATTTTGCATATCCATTCTAGGGCCACATGGCAACCTCTGGGCTTGCCACATGTCGACACCTGATTGGTCCCCAAAAGGGAATATTCCTTGGAATATACTTTTTTAAATATTTCCAAAAACCAAATTAACCTTGGTCAAATGTCTGTAAATTGCAGTTTACTCGACTTTTCAAATTGCAATAACTCCTTCATACGTTGCCAATTTTTCGAACTGTTCACAGTGCCAGAATTAGGAAGACAAGATCTATCTGGTCGCTCAGGTTCGACACTCTTTTGAACACTTTGAAATTTGATCTGTCACTTAAGTCATTGATCAATATCTGATCATGGGCTTCCCCGTATCGAGAGGCTTTTGGGAAACAAACGAGAGGATGGATCCAAGTTCCTAGTAACCCCTTATTGTTTTCAAATTTTTATAAAAAATTCAGGTGGGCTTTCCTTATCAATCTGGGTTAGTCAAGAAGATAGTGCAAATTTCTTGAAGCATTCCATTATGCAGAGGGCTGGATATCCTACACATATGCAAAATCTGATATATGGAGGCAGAGGATTACATGATATCCAGTCTCTGCAGGATTACCATATTCAATCTACATCCACCATTGCCCTCAACCTGATGTTAAGGGGGGTGGCAGGGTCTGCAAAAAAACCTTTCAATGTAGGTAAGGGCTTCGGGATCACTACTTCGAAAAACTCAGAAGTCAATAGGAACCAAATGAATGGAGTTCCCTCTTTTAAGAATATATTGGAAGGGAAAAGAACAACGATAGAACCAAAAAAACAAGAGGGTTCATCCTCTAGCCCATACATCGTGGAGCTACTGAACTCAATCCCAGAACTTAATATAGATGATACAAAATCAGATGTGCACTGTGCCACTTTCAAATCACAAGCTATTATTTGTCGTTTTAATTGTTTTTGGCCAAAACCTGTGGAACCTTTTCATTGGATTTTGACCAGCTAGTCACTAGATTGTGAAATACACCTTTGCTCTAAAGGATTTTTCATAGTAAAATTCCCTTCATCAGAGGCCAAAGACAATATTATGCAGGAGGAACCATGGTTCTGGGGAACGACGAGACTTTTCATCACTCATTGGTTCCCAACATTCGATGCGAACACCATGGTCATCACCAGAATGCTGGTGTGGATTTGATTGCACAATCTCCCTCTACATTTCTGGGATGAGAGCCTACTTATAGCTATCGGGAACATTGGGAAATATATCAAGACGGATTCCCAAAGATTAGATGAAAGGATCTACACACATGCTCGGATTTGTGTGGATGTAGACCTCAATGAAGGTTTTCCGGACCGCATACAAATGATGCATAAGTAGATGAACTGGACTCAGACTCTAGACTATGAAAACATAGCCTTCAAATGTAGAATCTACAGATAAACAGGGAATCTTCAAAATATTTGCCTTTAAGCCAAAAAACACACTGTCAGAAGGAAGAAGAATGGGAAGTAGCCAAAAGGATGGAATTTCCCTCCACCCCAACAGGAAGTGGAGGAAGATGAAGCTAAGGAGTAATCCCTACAAACCGAGACCAACCAAACATCACAAACACTAGAAAAACAAGGGGATTTCTCTCAAGAACCCAATCGAATACAGGACAATCAGGTACAAACAAAAAAATGCTAGAAGTTATGGAAACCAGTGGGTATAAAAGTACCCATACATCAGACAATTCAGATTCAGACAAGACAATGCAGGTCATGGTCCTGACAACTAGCTTGTACTTGTCTCTTCTTCACCATCCCAAGGGCAATGGCGCAAGGTGGGAAAAAAGAAAGGGACAAAAGCCTACCTTTCTTCCCAAATGCATATTAATTTGCTTTTTATTTCTATATGTTTCTGCCTATCACCAGTCATGGACTTGATGCTACTATGAACCTTTGAAAATGTAACATGTAATTTTGTTTTCATGAATAAAATTACGTTCTTTTTTAGAAAAAAATACATTAAAATCTAACATATTTTAAAAATGAAAATAATATTAAATATTACCATACTAATTTAAAAAATTTGAAATTGAAAATATCTATATCGGTTTAAATATCTAATTATATAAAACTAATATTATGATGGAAGATATTTAATTTACACATCATTACACTGAAACAATATTTAATTATTTGTATCTATTTAAATATCTAAATATATAAAATTAAATTTATATTACTCATTTTACATTTTACACTGGATATTATTCTCGAAATGAAAAAAGGTCTAATTACAGATTAATAATTTATCTCGCAAGAGAAATCATATTATTCTATAATCATTAATTACATATTTTATATTATTTATTATCCCACCATAAAGAGATAACACCAGTGTGATCATGATGTTTAGGAATTAGGGCACACCACTGTATCAAATGCATAAATAAGTATGTAACATAATAATTGAGATTATTATTCAATTCATTAAGCCTTTCAAAGGTTGATAATGAATTACCATAAAGTTCATTCTACTCATATTTACATTTTTTTCAGGTTGATCCAAATGATGGTAAGTGAATTAATATATGTACTTCATTGTACTTTCACATGGGTGAAAAATAGTATCGACTTTTATAAGTTTAAGCTGTAATAATTAGCTTATATGTCTAAGCTGTAATATAATTAGTTGGTTGTCATTTTGATTAATTTTCATTTAAAATAATACAATTTTTTTTTAATGTAGTTTAAGTTTTTATTTTAAATGTTGTTTACCTTTTTTTATTTATACAAGTTGGATACATCAAATATTTTCTTAAGTGTTATATATATAGTTATTTAATGTGTATGTTGTTATTTTATTAAATTTGTTGTTTGAAAATATAAATTATGAGATTGTAATGTTATTTTATTATAAATTTGAGATACTACTTAATGTAAATATTAATTTGATTTTGTCATTCGGAGGAGTTTCATTGATGATGGACATATATGAAGTTTTGTGTATAGCATGTGATTTGAGGTTCAAACCCCCCTTCTCACGATTAACCTTGTGGATCATGAGCGGGGGCATGTATGGGTTCACTTAGAGGTTATAGTGGTAGCGGTTGGAATCGGCCCCATGTCATGAAAGTACGAGCCAAGCCTAGTTGTTGATTCCTTTAGATACCAACAAAAAAAAGAACATTAATTCTATTTTGTTTCAATAACATTTTCTTCTGTGAGCCATTTTATCACTTAATTCAATTAATATAAGAACTTGATACATCACCTCTCAAGTAACGAAGGTTATGTGTTGTGGTTACTATTATCCATGGCATTTGTGTTCCTCCTAAGTTGCAATAAATTCTTAATAACTTGAATAAAAGACACTACATATATCTAGAAGTCATCACATATGTCTTCATAACTTGAAAGAATTATAAAGGCACATAACAACTCACAATTGATTATGTCATTGATGATCTTACTAGGGACAAATAAGAAAAACTACTTTCACCACCCTATTGTTGAAGAGGTTGTACATCTTTCTAGTGACAAGTATGTTGAAACCCTTCCCATATTCTATAAAATTTGAGGAGTTTAGGCTACAAGTTAAACAAACAAAACCTCTCTCTTTCCTTTTATGGTAGTAGAATTGTTCCATTTTCATGGGTGAACCAATGTGTAAACAACCTCAATTCCCCATTACTTATGTGCTTGTTGGCTCATTTGCAAGTCCTTTAAGGGCTTTATATTGATCCTTAGATGACTTAGTTGTGGGATGTCTATCTCACTCTTTCAAGAATGGTATTACCTATGTCTTTGTTAACTTTACCACTTTATATGCCTCTATATATGTTGCTTGTTCCTTTTATTGTTGGTTCAATGAGCTATTTGACAAGATTATCTATTGGTGGTTCCTTTGCTTCACTTATGTAGGCCTTACATAACAATTTTCCTTTTCTTAACATTTACTTAAATGCTATAGACTTGAAAGGTATGTCATTGGTTCTTACTAGCAGTCACTCTGCCTAGAGTTTATTAGAAATGCACATCAAGCCTCTATCTACCATACCTAGTTTGTGTTAAGTACCCGCATGCATCGAACTAATTGTGCATTATCTACTTGCTTTCATGAGTTATGGAAATTTAATGATATCTTTGGCCCTAGAACCATCTCTGTTATGAGTCATACTTCTCTAGCTACATATGCTTCTCTTATTAATGCTAGTACTAGAATGATAACAAGCTCACCCACTTTTCACCATCCCCTAAATTTCATAATAACAAGGGTGAGATTATTAATATATAATTTGGCATACAAACTTCATTTCTATCAATTGAAGTTCCAACACTTAAGCCCAATAAATACAAATCTATCATTGGACTAACCCTATCTCCATAGAATTTAGTTCCTTCTCAATTCCCAAATCTAGGAGGTATTTCTAAGAAAGTATTTGAATTTAGATAGACCAATTGAAGCATCCCAACTAGCATCTCCAATCCAGTTCTAGAAATAAATCCAAATATAGTACAAATGTTAGTGATTCATAGCCCCTTAAAGTAGAGAAAACCTTAAAACAATCAATTGTTTTCCTTTGGCACTAAATGAATAAAATAGTTTTCCTACCACCTATTTGCATTTTAGTAGGTTGTCTAACATTATGCAAAAGAGTATGTTGTATGAGAGGAAATCATCATGAAATCTTTTCAACATGAAGCAAAGTGAGCAGGGTAAAAAGTTGGTACCAAATGAGGGAAATGGGGAGTCCAAGGTTTTCTTGGAATACACAAAACTAGTTAGCAAACTTTGGTCAATCATTTATTTTATAAACAGATTAGTCTTCAAAATGGGGGCTACATGGCATTGGTATTTGGGCAGTTTATTGTGTGATGTAGAAATGTGGATTGAGATTATGAACAACGCTAGCCAAATGTTTTCTAAAGTAAATAAATATCAATTCAAACCTAGCAATATGATCTTCAAGGAAGTTCTTAACATTTGGACTAGTGAGATAAACAATGAATGAACATCAAAGTTACATGTAATGAATTGCATGACGTCCATAAGTGCTTGGTAATAGTTATAAGCGATGTTGTTTACACAAAGAATAATTTAGTCAAACAATGTAAATATGAGATTAGAACACATCAACAAAATAATCTTTAACACAATCAAACTATAACATGGTTAATAATTCTCAATGACTTAATTAAAATGAATTATTTTTATAATAACAATAATAATTTAAAATTTAATAAATTAATAGTATTATATATATTTCAAATAAATGGAATTCAAAATTTGTTTTAAAATAAATTTATATATTAGAAAATAGAATTCATAATTTAAAGGATTATAAAAATCTTTTCAATATTTTATATATTATTCTCAAATCTTCTATTTTATTGTTTTTTTATTCTCAATCTTTTAATATATATATATTATATATATATAAATATATAAAATTAATAGAATATATTTTTTTTTAATACTATACAATATTCATTATCCAATTTTAAAAATAATTATTTTATCTAGTATAAGTTTGAATCATAGATAAAATTATTAAAATAGCAAAATAAAAATTTCATCTGATATAAATATTCTAATCTAGATATCAATTTTATTAAAATCCACATTCATTAAAATAAATATAAATTGCAATCTTTCCAAACTGAGTTAGCCAATTAAATACCCACAAACCTACCATTTAAAGGAAATAAAAGTCTTACATATAAATCATTAATTTTAATATAATGTATGTTTAGTATTTTATTCAATTTATTTATTTAAAAATAAAAATGAGATCTGTGATTGTTTTTGTCGAGCGTGTTATATAATATATTTATATATATATATATAATATATATATTATATATATATTTATGTTTTTGACAAATTTTGTAGTTACATTTTCTAGCACTTTACTTAATAACAGAGTTTATGAACTACTATTTTGTGGAAGGAAAAAAGTTTCTTTATTATTCAATTAAGAACCAATTTCGGTGTGAAACAGGATGGTGGAAAAGGCTTAAAGAAACTTGGGAAGAACGAGTGTATACATTATATACGTTAGGGCAGTAGAATTAAAAAAAAAAAAAAAAAAAAAAAAAAAACCATTTTAGAATGTGATACATTCAAATACATTAGAGAAAGTTATGAGAATATATTAACATCTGTTTCTTGGCATTGTCTTTTCAGTGAAAAAATTGTTAAAAAGATTGGCCAACTCATCATCAATTTGAATAAGAAAAAGTTTAAATTACAAAAAAACAAAAATCAATAATTCCATAAACTATTTTTTAATCTAATAAACATAAAATTTCATTTCATTTAAAAAAAAAAGAAAATTATCTAACAATCCTATAAACTATAAATCATAAAAAACATTAGTGCCCATCTAACCGTTAATTCATATCCCTTGATTATATACTAACTATTAACTCAAATTCCTATACTGTTATTATTTATTGGTATTTATCCATTTTCTTTGAAACATCTTTCCTTTAGATGCTTCTTTCTATGTCACCCAAGTATTTGTTCCAACATTCATAAGAAGCTATGACACACCTTATGGGTCAAATAAATGTTGTAGGGGACTCTGGGTTTTGGATGTATTCATGTGATGTATTTGAAACTTTGTTGTATTCACTTCAGTGATCAAGTTTGACTTGTATGTCTTTCTCTTAGTGTATTTATTGTCTTTGTGGACGTGGCCAATAGTGGAAATTTAAGACTATAAATGTTGTAGGGGACTCTGGGTTTTGGATGTATTCATCTGATGTATTTGAAACTTTGTTGTATTCACTTGAGTGATCAAGTTTGACTTGTATGTCTTTCTCTTAGTGTATTTATTGTCTTTGTGGACATGGCCACACTAGTATGTACATAGTGGAAATTTAAGACTATTGTTGTAATTATTATATTTGTCATTGATAGTGAGGTGGTTCTGTGTTTTAGTTGGGATTAATGATATGATCTTGGGTTTATATAGATTGTCTTATTTATGGGGTGACACTGAGAGAGGATTCATCATTTTAGATTATATAATGGTTACTCTTAGGTTGTCAATATAGGGATAGTAATGAGTGTTTTTTGCCAGTATTGGTTTGTTTGAGTTGAGGAGTTTATTACTTTTGGATGTCAGATCATGAAGTTTTGCATAAATAATAATTATTGTGGTAAAGTATATTAAAAAATTAAAGTTAATTGGTAACTTTTGGATGGTTATTATGATGGTCAATTTCATTTATATATTTAGTTATGTTTAATATTAATATTTGTGATTTGTTTCATTTTGGTTATTGAGTTATATTTAAGTTAGATAATAACAATTTTGTTAGATTTTAGTTGATTAACTATATTAAATGGTAATTTATTTAAATTAAGACTATATTAGTTTTAAATTAGTTGTATTTTTTTAGCATTAAGACATTGAAGAAATTTTATGTCAACATTAGCAATTGAACAAATTGTCGCAATATTAATCAAAGTTATTTCAAGAACCTCATGCATTTCAAAAACACAATCAAATGATACAAATTAAATTAGGAGATGTTTTTTCCAAAAAAGGTGTTGTGTGAGGCTTCATTGTTGATGAATGGAGCAATAAAGAGCTAGATTTAGCAATTGCTAGAAAAAGAATACATTCACACCAACTCTTTGTCCTCTGGGTTGACCATTATGTTAGTTCTAAGGAAATAATATAGGACATGGAGAATGTGTGTGGGTTATCAATTTATTAACATAATCACCATTAAAAATTGCTACTTGTCATTGGACATCAACAACTTATCACGTCACCTTCATCAAGTGATATTTTTAGTAATATTGACCCAAAGTATAATTATCATGAAATACAAACCAAGTTGAGGATGGAATATATAATTTAATATGCATAATTGAAGATATTTTGAATGGTTGATAACATCATTCAATCTTAACAATATGCCCCTACCACCTTCATGAGAATGATAATCAAAGTGCTAATTGTGTTTCTAAACTAACTTGTAACTGTGTATTTAGATAACATTTGTTTTATGGTAAGCACTAGAAATATAACTTGCACCATTTAGACCAAGTATGTGTGGCAATGCCTAGATAGAGGTCCTTGGAAAATTTTAAAAAGTACATTCAAGGGGTAGGAACTTGTTTATTTTGGACACCAACATGTATTGAGTATTGATCTAGTAAAAAATTCTACCATTATAAACTAGAGTTTTCAAAAGAACATTAACAACTTACAAAACCTCATGTGAATATCAAATACATGTAAAAATTAATTAAACACTTTTTCCATGAAAATCACCAATTTAATAAGCTAAACCACAATAACATCCACATTTAAGAATTATTTTTCAATAAATAATAAATAATTACTCATATTTAAATATATATATATATATTATTATTATATATTATATATATATTAATATATATAAACAATTTTTCCTTCCTTGCATAATCCTACATCCACCATCTATGTTTGTATACACTGACCAAAACATAATGCAATTAAGAATACTACTACAAAACTTTGAGCTAATTTTTTGCAATGAAAATTCTAAATATCACTTCTCTCCATGTAAATACACTAATGTGTCATTTGCTTCATAATTGTAAATAAAATTATGTATTCCTCTTTAAAATATTTAAATGAATGAACAAATATAGTTTATCTTACTTATTACATATGTTCTTCATTTTCCACATTTGTTAGTGAAATTCCAGTCAAAATTTAGGCATTTATTTATTAAAATATATTTTCTAATATCTAATAATATAAGAGATGTCTATGGATGAGGTGATTGAAGCACATTGGGTGGAAGGGTGCATGAAATTCGTCTCGCAAAGAAATAATGGATGAGCACACAACCATGCACCCTCCTTGATGAACATCACGAACTCTAGAACCTCAACACAACATCTTGTGCAACATTCCTTCACTATGATGATGGATCAATTTGGAAATCACAGTAGAATGAATGTTGAAATATGGGGGAGATCCCGAGATGATATTACATTGGGCTTGACTGGACCAAAGTTGTTATTCACCAAATACTCCACTTGTCATCCCACATGGGATAAATATGAATCACAAGAGTGAGTTTTAGTTATGGGATGTGATGGAATGCAATACAATGGCCCTATTCTCATCGGGTTTTGGGAATTAAAGGTTTGGTAATTATTACCTAGCTTGTGCATTACATTTCCACTTGTTTCCATGCAACTAGTGGCAATCTTCAAGACTCACTCGCCATGCCTTTCATTTGGAAAGTCCGCTCTTTCTCGATGTCTAGTTTGGTCTTGGTGCAAATCCTGTGTACAACATTTGAGCATTATTAATCTAGTTTCCACTTTTGTTTGGAGGTATGCTACTCTAAGGCTCCCTATCCATCATATCCCTCTTGATTTTTTTGGGCCTCTCTTCCTTTAATTTTTTCTCTCTTTCTTGGCCTCCTGCATCTTTTGTTTTTTCTCTCTGGTTTTTTCTAGCTCCTTTATATGCCCTAATAACATAATATTATTCCCTTCCCTGCACCTCTTATCTCCATTCAAGTCTCACACCCCTTCAGGAATTTTCTCTTACCATCGTTGTTTTCCACCATGCCTCGGCAATGAGCTCGATTCAGGAGGGGCGCATGATATTATAGTCAATGTGGAGTTCACAAGCCCAACAACGAGTTGAATCCTTCATAAATTTATATAGAATCCAAACTGTAATGTCCCCCAGCCCAACGAGTTGAATCCTTCATGCATTTATATAGATACCAACTATAATGTCCCCCATCCCATTCTAGGGGTCGAGTAGGGGTGTTACACAAACTACTGAACCTATTTAGGTTGAAATCACATCAATAGAACATGAAATTGAAAGATAACATGAATGTTTAACCGATTTAGAGGTGATAGGAGAAATTGCAGACTAGGTGCCTAAAATTGGGCATACCAGAGGAAGGTTTACTCAATATATGCACACAATGGACACCTATTGGCATATGAAAATTCTACCATGTAGACTTATACTAAATAGAAATGAGGCCAAGAAGGAAATCCTCCTCATGTTGAACAATTTATAGTTATTCTTGAGCATTTTGAACAAGCACATGAAATAGATGGAGGACTATCTTAGCCTACCTATGGAGAAAGGAAACTCACCTTATAGAAATAAGGAGTTGTTCATGGTAGACATTTCAAACACCTCTAAGTTTGTATGATTGGTCACATTTTTTTTTGTTACTTTATTTCTCCATTTTGGTTTTTTGATTCTATGTTAATAGATTAATTAGGTTGTAATAGTCTACAAACCAAATACTCCATCTTTTTAATGACATTTTTGGACATACATGTTTAGATGTCAAAAAAACTACAATTTTTCCACTAATTTAGTTTCTCAAATAACAAATTAAAACAAAATAAAGAACATTAAAAATGTATCTTACTAATTAATAAATAAAATTTAACCTTATAAAAGACATAAAACAAAACAAAACAAAAAAAAAAACTATATATAAAATATAACAATTAATTTATATTAATTTCTAAAGTTTAAAAAAATATCAATTTCCTTCCTACTATTAATATGAAAATCTACATTTTCCATATTATTAAATATAAAAACTTTCATTAAAAACGTATATATGTAGGTTTAGAAATATATAAGTGGTAACTATTATAAAGATAATATAGAAATCTATATTTTTCATTCTTATCAAAAAAAAAAAAAAAAAAAAAAATTAACGTCTATGAGGTTAAAGATAGCCTATGGGACAGATTGCTTCTTCAACTACTTGATGTATTCGGCTCTTTTTTTGTGAAGTCTCACATAAATTCTCCCAACTTCTCGACAAACCCCTCACTAAATAGATTATCCCAAGAGCTAGTTGCCAGCATATCTGCATAACTTTTTTTGTTGTCTTTGAAGGCCTCACGTTCTAAAATGAAATGCTTTTCTATTTCCACTTTTCCGGAAGAACAAAAAATGCGTACTCTTTCCTCCCACACTTCTTTTGGCCTTTTCTAGCGCCCTATTTCACAATGGTGTTGATGAGAATTAGTCCTTAACTAAGCAATAAGAAGTTTGTCTCTCCAAGATATATTGGCCTCTATATAAGCTTTTGGTTGATGACTATGAGTGGGATTAAACACTTCAATATAGTACTTTTTCTTTCTTCCTAGCTCCTTATCCCAAGTATGCTTGTGGAACTTATCCATAACAAAAGCTTTTATCTCTTGTTGTTTATGAGACACATGTTCAAGAAAATACCTCATTTACTAAAGTATTTGTTATTTTGCCGCATCCAAGTCTTTTTCCTGTTGCACAATATGTCATTAAAGACAACCTTAGGCCATCTACCCTCTTCCATTTGCTCAATTTTTTTAAATACCTTATGACTTGCACCATAGCAATTACTTCAATAGGAGCCACCCTTGTTTCGCTTAAGAAGATAGCATAAGGCACTGCATTTTTAATCTTGAATTTGTTTGTAATCAAACGCTTCCGAATTTTCTCAATTTGTTTCCACTGCATGTCGGATGAACTACTGGCCCATAGTTCACAACCATAGAGAATCACTAGAATCACTAGAAGCCCAAAAAAAATTGAGTAGCTTTCTAATCCCATAACTCTGTCTCTCTACACTTATTTTGAAAAACATAAAATACTTTCCAACCCCAAAATTCTTTTCGTTCTTCATAAAAATAAATAAAAATATCATAATTATATATATATATATATATATTTTACAGAAATACATAAATGTGATAACTAGGGAAATGAAAAATACTTAGAAAAAATCTACACCTTAAATGGTATAGATACACAAATGTGATACTACCGTAACAAGAAAATAAATGCTAGTAATAAATTTGGTCTTACATACGCCAACAACCATGCTTTCAACTTCGATAATGTCTAATAAAAAGGTTTCAGAGGCAAATTATTGCACTCTTTCATCTATTCCTCGGTATCAGGGTAAGTAACCCAATAGAAATCAAGGTTTTGATTTATAGGGTTTTGTAATATAGCTTTTAGAGTTCGTTTTAAAATAGGTATAAATAATTATTAATGAGTTTTTGTTGATGGCGAAAATGAAAGTAAAATTAATTAATTTATGTAAATAAAATATTTATTATAATTTAAAATCAATTTAAAATTTTAATAAAGAAATATTGATGATGATGATGATGATGATTAACGTCCACTGAGACCAAATTGGTCTATCAGACCTACAATTTTCTTAATTTTTACTTGTCTGGCTCCTCGTCTTTCTTGGCGAGATTGTTGTTGTAGCTTTCTTTCTTTTCTCTACGGTCTTCCAACTTCCTTTGTCTTGCATCTCCTTCATCTCTTTAGTTCTTGGGACATTGGTGTCTTAGCTTTGTGATCTATTGTGTTTGTCCTTTTGAAGATAGTCGGAGAAGAAGTTTGGTCTAGGAGATATGTTTTGCTGTTAAATGAAGATTTATTTTGTACAGTGTTTGAATCCTCATAACTGTTGATTTGTTGGGTGGGGCTTTCTCCCTGCTTGTCTTGAGAGTTGTTTCTTTCTT
>APFE030832614.1:0-11181 GCA_000404065.3 Pinus taeda
CTCTTGGCAATTGACTAGGTTACTGATATGAATGGGGTAATTAATCTAAAGAAGTGGAAGATGATCTTTGAGAAGAAGTCATTGCGTGACTAATACCCCTGGATCCTGCAAAAGGATTGCGCGATACGGAGCCAGTCTGCGACTATGAGAGTGAAGATGATCTAGACTGCATCTACAAGATAACTACATGAGACCAAGACAGGGTGAATCGCACCATGGATGGGAAACTTACATGGGAGCACGAGAGTTCCTGCACTTTGGATTCCAACGAAGAAGTAGAATAATGGTAGAATCAGTTACATGAGGTAACTACATTGAATTGCAACATGGCGACCTAGTCGCTACACTGCGTGTCGACAGAAGAAAATAATGTACCTACATATAATGGCCTAAATGAGGTAGATACCTTCTTGGATGCACTTGAAAGGGGAGTGTTGGAAAATCAATGCTTCTAGGCCTTGGACTGGGTACTGTGTGCTACACCCACAAGATGGTGGGGTAAGCACAAAGGAAGCTTTGATGATTGGAGCGAATGTAGGAGAATGATGCTAACACAATTTGGGAAGCCTAAGGTGCAACTAACAGATATGTATTATGGGTGAAATGATCCACAGACATGGATGCAGGTCTATGAAGAAAAGCCCCAACCTGAGTAGGTGCACCTATACTCCGCTCTAAAGTACCTAGTCAATAAGCCTGTGTTGTGGGGGTGAATTTGCAGATGGCTTTTATTATTCCAAGAATATGATTTTGAAGTTGTTGTGAAGTGTGGAAAATTGAATGCAGGAGAAAATCACCTATCATGCATTGAGATAGGGGAGGAACCTACTAATTTGGAGGAAGGATTACCTGGCAGATGGACATTTCGAAGATATAATACACTTCCTAACAACAAGAACTATGTTGGAAGGATCCTTTGTCCAGCAGAAGAAGGAATTAATGGTGCACACAAAAGACTTCTATGTCATTACTGGGCATCTATACAAGATTGGGAATGATGAAGTATTGCGAAGGCAGGTACCTAAGTTTGAATGAAGCAACATCCTCACCAACGTTCATGGGGGAGCCGCCGGAGGAAATTATGCAGGAAGAACAACCACACAAAAGATTCTACGCATAGGGTTGTGGTGGACAACCTTTCATGAAGATTCAAAAGCATATTGCAAGGCATGTGATATATGTCAAAGAATAGGCAGGCCATCATCGAGGGATGTAATGCCTTTGAATCCACAAATGGTGTTGCAGCCTTTGGAAAAATGGCCAATAGATTTTGTAGGACCCATTAAACCTCAAGGAAAGATAGGCGCGAGGTATATTATCACTGTGATGAAGTATTTGACTCGTTGGGCAGAAGCTTGGTTGGTGAAGGATTGGATGGGCGCGACTTATGTGAAGTTTCTATTTGAACATGTATTGATGCGATTTGGATGCTTGAAGATCTTGATGAGTGATCGCGGTACATACTTCCTGAATGAGACGATTAATGCGCTAATGGAGGAATTTCAGGTGTATCACTAGAAGAGCACACCTTATCATCCACATGCTAACGAGACAATGGAGGCATTCAACGAAGTGCTTGAAAATGGACTAACCAAGGTATGAAATATGCAACGAAGTGATTGGGACCTATGCATACTCGCAGTGTTATGGTCTTATCGATCGACATGCAAGAAACTGACGGGACAGACACCTTTTAGGCTTGTCTATGGAGTGGAAGTTGTAATGTATATGGAATACATCGTGCCAAGTCTGCACATAGTAGTGCTCACAAGTATGACAAATCACAAAGTCCCGGAGGAGAGACTCACGCAACTAGATGAGCTTGAAGAATAACAATTTTTGGTTGGATTTCACCAGCAGATCCAAAAAACAACGTGAAAAGTCATGGCATGAACAACACATCAAGTTGTACACATTCAAGTTAAACGATCTCGTGTTTTTGTATGATTGTAAGTTTTATAAATTCTCAGGGATGTTCAGGATGCACTGGTTAGGGACGTATATTATTAAGGAGATCATTGATAAAGCCATGTTACAGCCGGTCAAGTTAAATCGAGAACCCTTCCGAAGAAAGGTGAATGGAAGTTGCTTGAAGCCATACACCAATGATCCAAAAATATGAATATATGGAATTAACATAGTCTTAGCACTCCAGGTAGCTGAAAGGAGGCATGGAACTATAAACTACACTTCTCGAGAGCTGCGCAATGTTAGGACTGCACGCAGTAGTGAAGTGTCATAGGGTCCGTGACAACACAAAGATAGTTGTGTTGGTGCGTAGGTCTTCCAGAAAGTGACAATTAAAGTCACTATTCACAATCCGATGCTTCGTTTGAGGCCAAATGCAGTGAGCGACAAGCATTGAAGGTGAAGTTTATGGGCTATATTCTTGAAAATTTGCAGCCAATCTAGCATTAATGGACTGAATGTGGGGGGAGCGATCAAATTCAAATTTAGAAGGCATTATAAATTACAACCTCCATTGAAGAAAAGATCGCACAACTGCAAGAAACCCAGTAGAGGATTCAAGGTTGTAATTTAGCAGCAGTAGTCACCGAATACCGTGTGGAGGACATTTAGCACGCATCCACTTAGTGCGCTACCAAAGTTACAACGATCCAAGAAGATCTAGGAGGTTTTCGAGCTAAGATCTCCGCACCTACAAAGTGAATCGAGGGTGAGTCACCATGTTTGTGTTGGGGGCATGTTGGTCGTTGGATCCCTTAAGTTTAGTTTTGGGGCTTATAGCCCAAATTTTGGTCCAATTTTGTAATTCCAATGTAAAGTCTTCACATTTTGTGTAAAGATTTAGATATCTAGAAGTGAATGTGAAGGTTAAAATTTGGTGAATAATTAATGATAAAAATAATGGTAATTTCATACAAAGTAAACATAAAGATTGAATCTTCATGAAATCATATATGAATATAAAAGTTCTTTTAGGAAAGCGAGACCTCCTAAATATATAGATATTGTAGGATTTACACAACAAATAATCCATTTGTATATTTAATTTCCCCTTTTTGTGGACAATATTTGCCCATTTTTAAGAGTCCTTAGTTTTGAAAAACAATTAATCAGATTTCATTGATATGCATTAGTTAAAATTTAATTATTATGTTTGATTTCTTATAAATAAAATTTGAACCATAATAAAAAATAAAAAAATACATATGCATATCTAGGGTTGTGATGTTTTTTAAATATTCTCACTTATCTTTTTAGCCTCATCCCTCTCTCTTTAAATCTCATTTTGATCTATTTTACTAATTGTTTCTTTTTCATGTGACTAGAAGTAAATGATAAGGAGTCGAATGTGATCCCAAGAAATTAAATTAGGTCGATGGAAATAGGAAAATGCCTCTGAAGGTTGAATTTTTGAAGAGGTTCAAATTAAGCACCAACAATAGCTTATCTTGTATCTTGAAAAGAGAATATGAACGGTTCACAACACTAAAACTCAGTAATTACTTTTCAAGTTTTAGGGATCCTTATTTAATTCTTCTTGATCCCTCATTTTCTCCTCTTATATAACCACTACGTTAGAACCTCCATTTTATTTGGATAACCTAAACAAATTTATGACAACCATGAGGAGTATCATATTAAAATTTATATTTATCACGTATAGGACAAGCCTTGCAAACCTCTTGTTTGCAAAATCTCAAAGGACATCATTAGCTAATTAATTTGAAATGGTTGGGGTTTTTTGACTTTCTTCTTAAATAAAAATGATCCTCTAAAAATTCTGAGTCAATACCAAAAGAAACCTTCTCTTATCAATATGATTTGTAGACTACTAAGGGTATTCCGCTAGATGATTTTCCATAGTTGATTTGATAAAATTAAACTAAACTCTAAAATTTATACTATGAGGGTTAATTTTCCTCGGATTTCTATATTTATTAATTTTTATTATTTTTCTTATGAATGAAAATACTAAATGCATAAAATAGAGAATGGTGAAACAAAAACACACACTAAACACCATAAAAAGCAATATATGGCTTGGAAAAAGGTTCTGAGAGAAGCCCAACTAGAAGACATGGTTGATCTACTTTGTTTATTTGTAATGGAGGTAGTGCAAATAGAAAGGATAGGGAACTATCTATGGAATTTCTTGAAACCTATGGACCATGGGCTGTTATAGATAAAAAAAAAAAAACCTCTATTACACTATCTTTTTATTTAGCTTTACCTACTCTCTTCTACCATGGAACAAAATCCAAGAAAATATAATGGAGCCCCTTTTTCTGCTAGTGTTTTTGTTACAACACAACCCAAAGCCAACCATGAGTTACATTTGACTAATTCAATAATAAAAATGGGTTACAACTCATGTCCTATAGATGTACTTTCACCACAGTGATCTAACTAGACCCTTTTCCATGAATAACATGGTGTAGATGGCGTCCTGAATTTATGGTGGTCAATCACGATATTCCAACTTTTGTTAAGCATGCATTTTACATTCAAACTCTATTTGATGACTTTTTGGAACATTGGAAACCTATATATTTTTAAAATGCTATTAGGGGTGTATATTTTAAGAGGTGATATTTTAATCCTCCATTTAACACTAAAAGGCTTCTAACATCAAATATGAAAATTATGCCTCACCATTAAATTTTCTCACTTAAGTTAATTTCTTTAATTATCTACCATAAAAAAATTAGAGTAGAAGAAAAGTAATATAATAATTTAATCTATATTATTGTAGTAAAAACAAAGTATAAATTACTTTGAAAGATGACCAATACCTTGACCAAACTAAAGCATTCTAAAACATCTGGCTCATTTAACATATTAACTCCATTTGTGAGGGAGTAAGAAAAGATGGAATATGTAGGAAATTATAGAGTAAGTTCCTCATATAGAACACCGAAGGACACGACTCACAAACAAATCGCATATCAATACACCAATATTATTGACGTGGTTAAAACCCTCAAAGAGGGAAACAGTCCACAACCTGAGCTAATGTGGCCAGTTTAGGCAATTTATTAATGTAAAAGAAAGAAAATTTACATAAGCTTCTCTCATGAACAATCACCTTAAAAATGACCCTCGATGCTCTTTAAATAGAGATCGTGGAACCACTGGGTGTTAAGCCATAGATCAAGTGTCGATAATACTAAGGAGAGAATGAACCGTTGGATCATTTCATGTATAGAACATATTATGACTGTCAGATTATAAGTTACAAAAGTACATAGTAAAAAAACACACTTTAGCTAACTCTACACTAGACCAAATTATACTTAACTATTTCCTATGTGACAAAATATCCTAACATCACCCCTTAAGAACAACTTGGGATAGCATTGAAGAATGTACAAATATGACACAACAGGAGAAGGAAGGAGGCACTGGAGCCTATCCCACCTTAGTGATTGCTTCTTGAACTTCAACCATAAATTGAATTTTAGTAAACTTCACCTCTATGAGAGCCTTTGCAAAGATGTATGCAACTTGATCATCAATTGAACAATATTTCACTTCAAGAACATGGTCATGAATGAGATTTTTGATGAAGTGCATGTGTAGCTCAATGTGTTTCTTGCACTAATGTTGGACTAGATCTTTACATAGTCAAATGGCACTTTGATTATCACACTAAAGTGTAGTGGGATGATGCTATTAAAAGCCAAACTATGATAGGATCTAACGAAGACATAGATCTTCCCTTCTAGCTTCTACGACATCATGATACTCTACTTTTGCTGAAGAAAGAGAAATGGTCATTTCTTGCAAGCCCATTTAATAGGTCCAGAACCAAGAGTGAAGACATAACCTGGTGTAGACTTTTGATCATCAGGGTCACTAGCCCAATCAGAATCAGTGAAACCAACCAATAGAGCAGATGCTTTTCACTGTAATGAATTCCAAACTGAACTCTACCTCGAAACATAATGAAGTATTCTTTTAACTACTTTCAAATGAATTTCATCTGGGTTTTGCGTAAACTGAGAAATAAGACCAACAAAAAAGGAAACATAAGGATAGGTATGGGTCAGATGCAAAAGTTTTTCTACAAGCTAACAGTATAAGGTAGAATCAACTTCAGGGGAAGTACAAGTGACTAAAATTTTGGCTCCAGACTGAAAGGGAGAAGGCGCTTCCTTACAGTCTTGCATGTGAAATTGGCATAGAAGATCACAGGCATACTTGGATTGGGAAAAGGAAATACCTTTCTTGGATTGTAAGACTTGAAGACCAAGAAAATAATGCAAGGGTCATAAGTTTTTCATTTCAAACTGCTTTTTAAGGCTGGACTTCACATGGTTTATAAGGTTGGGATAACTACCAGTAAGGATAAGATCAATAACATAAAGGAAAACAATGATAATAGACTTACCCACTTTCTTAGACTAGACATTAATGTCATAATGACACCTAGAAAAGCCAGTATCTAAAAGAAAGCTATCCATTTTGGCATACCAAGCCCGAGGGGTTTTCTTGAGACCATAAAGGGATTTCTTAAGCCAACATACAAGGGTGGAGTTCGTTTGTATAAAGCAAGGAGGTTGTTCCATATAGATTTCTTCATGCAAGTCCCCATGCATAAGGTAGATTTAACATCCATCTGATGGAATTCCCATTTGAAAGAGGTAGCAAGGGCAAGAACAGGGTGGCTAGAGTTCATTTTGGAAGCAGGGGAGAAGGTTTCAGTATATTCAATTCCTTCAACTTGTGAAAAACCCTTAGCAACAAGACGAGCTTTATGTTTATCGACTTTTCCATCAAGTCCAAACTTGGTTCTACAAACCCATTTACATCTAACAAATTTTTTTCCCTTTGGAAGAGAAACAATATCCCATGTATCATTTTCCAATAATGAACGATATTCTTCATTCATAGTTGTGTCCCAATATGGATGGCCTAAATCTTTTACAAAGGTGTCAGGACCATAATTTACGGAAGCTTGAGCCAATAAAGAAGAGGCTCCATTGAACTATGAACGTGTATGTTGTTGATCTAGAGGATCTCCTAGAAGAGCACCTATTGCATCTTGAGTAGCATGGACCCATTTTTGAGGCTGAGGATCTGAAGAAGAAATATTTTCAGAAGTAGAGGGGATAGAGAAAGGTGGCACATCAGTTGATCTAGCCTCATAGGCCGATATATACTCAACAAACTTTACATCTCTTCTAGTGATAACATTTTTGGATTTGGGTGGAAGAAGTCTTTATCCTTTGACATCTTAAGAATATCCAACAGAAATACATTTTTCACTCTTAGGTTCTAAGGCTTTATGTTTCTCATAGGAATATGGGCCCATGCTTCACTTCGAAAAACACAAAAGTTACTTACATCTGGTTTAATTGAGCTCCATGCTTCTTTTGGAGTGATATTCTTTAAAACATTAGTAGCGGTGTCATCTAATTGCTCCTGCCCAAAAATTAAGACTAAGTCCTTTAGATTGAAGCATACAATTAGCCATTTCCTTTAAGGTTCGATTATTCATTTTACCTACGCCATTTTTTTTGGAATATATGGAAAAATATGTTGCATTTGAATTCCATGCTTAGTGCAAAATTTGATGAATTTGTTGTTAACATATTCTCCGCAATTATTAGATCGATATTTATGTCTAGATTGTTTATAAACAAAGGCCTTAAAGGCCAAGAACATGTTGAAGACTTCACTCTTGAGTTTTAAAAAGTATAACTAAGTGCTTCTAGAGAAATCATCAATGGAAGTTAAGAAATACGTGTATCCAGAGAATGAAACAACTAGAAGTGGACCACATAAATCAATGTGCACAAGCTATAAAGTGGTTGAGGCATACCAAGAAGCACATTTTTCAAAGCTATCTCGATGATGTTCTCCAAGTACACATCTGAAACAAACACCATCTCTGCAAGATACCATAGGAAGACCTATCACCATATTTTCCTTACATATATTTTGAAGGGAGCGATGGCTTAAGTGAACAAATCACTCATGCCAAAGTTTGGTCATTTCATCATTATGAGCAACAAATACCAAGGGAAGATTTGATGACCCAAACTTGTTAAACTTATACAACTGTTTAGAGTCATCAGTAACGTTAGTAGCTAAGATCTATCTAGGATCTCTTAGGTCCTTAATTACAACATCGTACCTAAATGAGTTATCTGATATACAGATAGAAAGTTGCAGGATAAGATAGGAACACATAATACATCATTAAATTTACTATTGTCTATATGAATAGTTCTAGTTCGTACAACACTAAGAGATCTATCAGCACTAACATATATATTTTTGTTGTTACAATCATTTCAAGAAGAAAATATGGCTTTGTTTTTTAACATGTGATAAGAATCTCCAGAATCAATGAGTCACTCATGAGAATAAGAAGAAGAAGATACATTTAGTGCATAGCCAAACCAAGATGCTTGACAACCACATGGTACCAGAGATATTTGAGGGATTCATCCATTGGTGATCCAAATCCGAAGTCGGTACAAGTGCATGCCACTATCCTTTCCTAGATCTATTGTTTCTGACTACTTTCAAGCTGAGAGGACTACTCTATTGTGTTAGGAGCATCTGTTCCAGTGAAGAGCCCTTTTTCATCTCATGTGAAAAGGTTTCGGGTAGCCCAAACTATGTCATTTTTAAGATTTGGAGGTATACAGTCTTTATTTACAGTTTTAGTTATTTATCTCTCTATTTATTTTGGTTTATTTATCTCTCTGTTTTTTTATTACCAGATCTATACGTTTCATTTTTACGTATGCTCTTTGCCCCATGACTCTATGTGATCTGGGAAAATGAAAAACAGAAAGGAAGAATTTTTCTCATGCATATGCTATTTTCCACTACCCCTTAGTGTGATCTCAGAAAATCAGAAACATCAAGGAAAATATTTAGTTTTCGATGAAATCTAACTTCAATATGTAAGGTTTGGTTTCTTTTGCATGCACATTTTTGGTTGTTTGGTTTTGAGTTTTGTAGGAAAAAAGACCTTTCTCAAGTAAGCATGCACTCCAAAGCTCTAGTGACCAAAAGAAAAGGCAAACAAACAAAAAAACAAACAACAACAAACGAAAAAAACTTTCGAAAAAATTACTAACATTTTGAACTAGCTCACTTTTTCCAAAGTTACCTTATGAGAATAGAGGTCTTGCGTTTATCTGTTTCTTTCTGTCGAGTTACTTTTTCAAAAAACACGTCTAACTTATTTAATTTACTTTCCTCTTTTCCAAAAATTATTGATCTTTTAAACTAGTTCACTCGGTCCAAAGTTACTTTATGAGAATAGAGGTCTTGAGTTCAAGTCTTTCGTTTTGTTTAGTTACTTTTTCAAAAGACACATATAACTTATGTTTTAAAGTTACTTTATGTACAAGTCTTCTTACCCATTATAAAAAGTGAGCCACTTATAATTCTAAAGTTTCTTTATCTTTTATTCAGAAACATGAAAATTACTTTTTCAAAAAACACATATAACTTATGTTTTAAAGTTACTTTATGTACAAGTCTTCTTACCCATTATAAAAAGTGAGCCACTTATAATTCTAAAGTTTTTTTATCTTTTATTCAGAAACATGAAAATTGTTAAAATGCGCTCTATCATTTGCTAAAGTATCAGAGATAAAAAAGTGTAATCCCTTTTATTAAATTTATATGTTTCCTTCCGATATAAATAAAGTGTTGATATACTATGACATTTTCTATATGAATATAGTGTTATCGCTCATAAAACACCTATTTTTAAATTTTATTTTAATAAGAGCAAAATTATGTTTTAAATTTTATTTAATACTAAATGTTTTATCTTCCCAAAGTTTGCGCACGCTTGATGGAGAACAAAAGATTACATATACAAAATGAAATCATTTTAACATTGAATTAAATCAATTTAATTAATATGCTTTTGGAAATTTTAAATTCTTTCAGTTCCTAATAAAGCAATATTGCAGGAAGCATTTGAAATTTCTTATTCGCTACAAAGCCATTTAAAGCTATTTTTTTTAATGGTAAAAATAAACTTTTCATTTAAAAAATATTACCCATAAAAAAATAATTAATTAATCTAACAATGATTTAAATAAAATAAATAAGTTAATTATAAATTACAACAAAATATTACTTCCAACTTTCGATCCTATTTTACTTAAATAAAAAATCTTAGTTTTTATAGTTTAATAATATATTTCAATTTCATGTTAATTTAGTTATAAATATGGTTGAGTAAACTTGGAATAAATTAATTAATATAACATATTAATTGAGAATAATTATTTAATAATAAAGATCAAATTTGAAATAAATAGAGGAATATATAATTTTAATAGTATTATTATTTAATGTAATTTTGGTTATATTAATATAATTACCAAATTAAATATTTAATAAATGTTGATAAATATCACTATTACATTTTAGGATGAATTTCATATTATTAAAATGAATATTTTTATGAAAAATAACTATATTGTAACTTTTTTTTAGTAATTTGTATTACAAATATTTTGTAAATATTCAATATAGATTAAATCTGTATCATCCACTATTAATTATTTGTAATTGAATGAAAATGGAGAAAACCTTATTCCATAGAAACAACTATTAACAACATTATTCTCTTTGTGGACAATTTATATACTTTATTGTTGATTGAAAATATACCTTACCTAAAGTTGAATTACTTTATCTTGGATTTAAGAGATCTGTGGTTTGTATCTTTTGAATCAGTTACCGGAGAACGCACAATATGAACTTTTTTATGCCAACATTTCAAATCCCAACTCGGATCCATCATCAGGACTTATGAATGAATCCTCACTCTAAATCTTTCGAGTAAAAGGATTTCACTCCAAACATCCCCTCCGTGTAGGGACAAGATTCTAGATTTAAGAGATCTGTGGTTTGTATCTTTTGAATTAGTTACTGGAGAACCCACAGTATGAACATTTTTATGCCAACGTTTCAAATCCCAACTCGGATCCATCATCAAGACTTATGAATGAATCCTTTATCTTATCTTTATAACTATTGAATAATATAACATACTATATCCTTATCTTAACATACCCCTTGGATCTATCTTATGTAACTTCAATAGCATTCTTTAAACTAACATAACTTAATTAAATTAACATAACTTAACTTAAAACTTATATGTACTTTTTTATTTGTTTTCTAAATAAATTGAAAAAACTATGTACCCAAAGTGTAATTTTAACA